>PVHP010000052.1:0-128936 GCA_004024765.1 Zapus hudsonius
GCATGGATAGTATTAAGAGATTAAACAGGGTTTTAATTTTATAATTTTTTCAATTTTCTAAATAAGTGTTCAAGGAAGTAAAATAAATTGTATAATATTTCTTTTTAATGAATGACAGAGCCCAGAATAGAGTTTACATCTTTTGACCTCCAGACAAATAAGTATTAATAAAAAGTCCTCTTTCCCACAGAACTAATTGATGTCTAACTTCCTAACTACCCAACTTGAGGTCTTCACTCCAGACAATCATATTAAAGACATACAGCTTGCGTCTTGACAAGAACAGTGGAGAACTCTGGCTACACCAAGAAGTTTCCCCTCAAATATACCCACTACAGAAGAAGTGCTGGTCAAAAGATATTTAGTTTTTTAAAGTTTTGCTTGAGTAATCAAATCTTTAGTTTTAACAGACGCTCTATCAATGCTTTAGTTGTTTATATCCCCACCTATCTTCCTAGATGGTAGATTTGGGCTTGTATCCGCTTGGCAGTTCCTCATTATGACAGATTGGAAGCCTTGGGTACCATATCTCACAGCCCTCCTGGAATGGAGTGGAGTCTATTTTCCTCTGCCAGGAATTGTTCCTCTATGGAACACTAATATTCAACACAATATCAGTTCATAAAGTTCTCATGGTACTGGGTTTGCCTTATATTGCAGTTGAAATCATTTTTATTTATTTGCTGTATTAGTTAGCATACAGAATTTTAGGTATCATTATGGAATTTTCAAACAATTTGTTTCCGTTAATTCTCCTGTGCATCTCTCCTCCCAAGCCCCTTCCTCGCCCTTGTACCCCTCTGCTCTGTGTTTACATGTCTCATGAGTCCGTTTGCCCTTCCCCCACTCCCTTTCTTTGTGTCCCTAACAACCAGCTTTTGATCAGCATTCTAACTTATTAGGTTTTACCCATGCTTGTCCATATATATATATATAGCTAGGGAGGTAGGGTTGTCATATAACAGAAAACATTCAATATTCAATTTTGGTCTTGGGTCACCTTGCTTAAAATAATTCTTTTGGGATCCATCTATATTGTGCAGATTTGATAATTTCCTATTCCTTTACTACTGAGTAAAATTCCATTGTGTATATGTACCAAATCTTAGTTATCCAATCATCTGTTAATGGGCATCTAGGCTGGTTCCATTTCCTAGCTGCTGTGAATAGAGGCCACCATGTGCAAAGGCTAAAGGTAGCTTTCTGAGGAGGCTTCATAAAGTGAATCCTAGGCTTCCATCTGTTGCAGTCAGCTTCCTGTGGCTGCATAGAAAAGAACTTAACCAAAAGCAGCTTTGGTAAGGAATGGGTTTATTTTGGCCTACAGACTCGAGGGGAAGCTCCGTGATGGCAGGGGAAACAATAGCATGAGCAAAGGGTGGACATCACCTCCACCACAGCATTGCAAACAGCTGCAGGAAGGTGTGCCAACAACTGACAAGGGGAAGCTGGCTATAACGAATAAATCCATCCAAACAAGAATCCAATTCCAAAACTGCCATCAGCTGGGGATCAAGCATTCAGAACACATACATTTGTGGGGGACACCTGAATCAAACCGCCACACCATCCAACTTGCTAGACGTGTGACCAGGGCTATGTTAGACTATCTGGCTCCCAGTCAGCTGACAGCAAACATCTGAGTGAGCTCAAGTTCTCCATTAGAAGAGATTTAAAGAACCGAAATAATCAACGCAACCTGAATTGTCAATCTATGGAATTGTGAGCTAACCATAATCGTGGTTTTCAGTCACTAAGTTTTGGGATGTTTTGTTACACAGCAAAGACTAACCCAAACACTCAGCAGGCACTACACACTGCTTTCCAGCCTTCTGGATGTGTTGTCACTCAGCTGTCTTTCTCCTGTGCATGATCTGTGTGTCCCCACTTCACAGAGAGGAAGAACCAATGTCAGCACATTGTTTTAGCATCCATGACCTGACATACTTAAAGCTTCAGATTCCCTGAACGAGACAAGTTCTTTCTAGATGACTACTCAAGAAAATAACTACTCGACATGTTTAGAAAGGAACTGCCATGGTTTGATCCAGGTGTCCCCCACAAACAAATGAATGTGTTCTAGGTAATCAATCCTCAGCTGATGGCAGTTTGGGTTTTACAACCTCTCTGGAGCTGTGTTGTTGGGGTGGTCTTATGGGGATTATAAACCAGCTTCCCCTTGCCAGTATTTGGCACACCTTCCTGCTGCTGTTTCCAGTGCTGTGATGGAGGTGATGTCCACCCCTCTGCTCATGCCATCGTTTTCCCTGCCAGGATGGAGTCTCCCCTCGAATCTGTAAGCCAAATAAACCCATTCCTCCACAAGCTGCTTTCCTTTGGGTTCTTTCTGCACAGCAACTAGAACACTGACTGCAACAGGAACTATATGATGTGAAGGATGGGCACAGGATTCTAGAAAGATTTCCAAAAATATAAGTAGATACTTAAGTGGGGCTCATACAATTAATAAAGCCAGAATTGAATTATTCTCTTACCTCCTGAGTTCTAACCAACAGCTTCCAAGGCTACAGTCACTACACAATAATCACAAGATTTTTATATCTATTGATCAGCTCCCAAGTTTCAGATACTTTTCACATATATTTTTTTCTAATTTCATTATGACCCTGCTAATGGATAAAACAGGTGTGATTTCCTTTTATGGAAGCAGAGACTAGCACCTGAAGAAATCACAGGTAAAGCAGAGAACTTGGAATGAAAACTATGCTCATCAGAATAGTTCATCCTCTCCTGTACTGGCTGCAAATCAATATTGCTTTCCACATGGTATTGGGGATACAGCTCAAGAGGCCCCCTAACCAAGGGTACCTGCAGAGACTACTGTGTAGCAAGATAGGGGATCTCTTACCTAGCAACACAGGAGAGATTTCACTTCCAAATATCTTGAGTCTGTTACCCCTGAGGTAAGCCTGGACAGGACTGTTTGGCCACAGCATTTACTCTTTGTTGCTGAGGATTAAATTTAGGACCTATGCTTTATTAGACAAGCTCTGTCAACTGTCCTAAATTCCAAGCCCTAGCATTCATTTTCCAATCCAATTTGTGTGTGTGTGTGTGCACGCATGAGTGTGTTCATATATTTGAGTGCACATATGTGTGTGGGTACAGGTCCATGTGTGTGTCCACATGCCAGAAATTGATGTCAGGTGTCTTATTCCTCAATCACTCACTGGTCACCTGATTATTTGTGAGACAAGGTCTCTCACTGAACCTAGAATTTACGAATTGAGCTAGATAAGCTGCCAGTGCCTGGGATCCTGGTATCTGTGTCTCTGGCGTGGTAATTACAAGCATTTGCCACCATGCCTGTCTTTTCCACACCCTCTAGGGATCTGAATTCCAGTAGTCATGCTTGCACAGTAAGCACCATACCCATGGAGTCATCTCAACCAAGAATTTGAGTAGGCAAAGGGGATGTGTATAATCATTAGCTCAATGCATATTTTTTCCTAATCCAGAGCCAGAGTACATTAATACCTTCGCAACTTAAATTCCTAAAAATTCCACAAATGAGACCTTAATACTTGAAACTTAATAGATGTCAGTCCTGAGGCAAATACCAGTTTTGATAACTATTTTTATGTTTCCAATAAGAAAACAACATGCACCTCCATTGATGACATTCTGTATCTGTTAAAGTAGCAAAAATAATAATGAGCTTTCTCTCTCTCTTTTTTTTGGTATATTTGTGTGTGTGATGTATGTATGTGTTTGTGTGCATGGTCATATGTGTGAGGGCCCACAGGAACCATGGCATGTGTGTAGATGCCAGGTGACAAGTTCAAGTGTCAGCCCACCCTTTTGAGGAAGGGTCTCTCACCCACCACTGCACTCACCAGGCTAGTTGGCCTGTAAGCTTCCAGAAGATTCTGCTGCTCACCATAGGCACACTGGGATTACAGATACCCACATAGTGTCTGGCTATACGTGGGTTCTGAGGATCCAAAGCCAGATACTCATGCTTGTACCACAAACACTTTACCCAATGAGCCATCTCTTCAGCCAGACATTGAGCTTTTAATTCAGTGATCATCTCTTACCTGGTAGTTACATTTTAGCATCTTTGGTGCATGGAATAAGTGGTTACTTTGTGCTTGTCACCTCTACAGCCCTTACAATTTTGAAATTGCAGAGTCTCACTTCCCAGACCCCATCTTTCCTAGTCACACTAATGTTTAGAGAGGTTTGTTCCTCTTTCACTCACTGGGCATCTAACCTCATTCTTCATTGTATATCAATGTCTCTGACAGTTCCTAACATGTAATTAATAAGTTATTTGTCACACTGACTCAGATCTTTTTGCATTCTCACTCTATCCATCCCCTGTGTCACACAGAGAAGGCATATATATATATATATATATATATATATATATATGATTAATGAAGGAATAATTGAAGCGATCAGAATAAGAGAAGTGGAGAAGTGGAGGAGTTCAGCTTGATTGTAGGCAGGTCTTGGGTGTGGGAGATCAATGACCATTTCCTTCCTCTGTTTTCATTCACCTTTAGAAAAAAATCAGGAGGAAGATTATAAATTCAATTCCAGCCTGGGCTACAAAGCAAAGCCCCATTTTCTCCAACGAACATAGAGATAGTCTCTTTGCTTCATCAATGTTTTTTCACACAGACTTCAAACTTGGTATCTAAACTGTTAAAGTGAACCATTTTCTTTTCTCTGCAAGGCCAGCTTCGTAAATAGATTCCTGCTAGTTTATACATCCACCACTTGGAGAAACCCCACAATTTAACATGTCTTAAACTTTACATGACTAAAATGAACAGAGACACTTCCAGAACCCAGCCTTAGCACGACCTTGCCTTCTTCTTTCAGATGTCTGTGAACAGCAGAATCCTAAAGAAGACAAATTGTGCAACCAATTCCAATACAGGATGTAAATGATCTCAAAATAAAGGAAGTAGCTAGAAGGTTATATACAACCTAAGCTAAAATTCGGGCCTCTGGAAAAGAAGACTTCATTTGAAAAACTGATTTCACTGGAATGAGGAACACTTCTAACCATATCCCCCTGGCTCTGCTTTGACCAAAACTCTTGTGGAAATGAAGTCGTCTGAAATGTCTGAGCTGGGTGGCCAGGCAGGACCAGGACAGCACAAAGGAGACAAAAAAACGATCAAGAGGAAATGGGATCTGGCACATCCTGGCTACAGGGAAACAATGCGAACCGTCTCATCACAGCAGTGCCGGGGAGCCTGGACCTGTCCAAAAACATCCCAGCTCTCCCTGGTTAATTGCCATTGATGGCTGCTGGCCAGTCATGCATGACAATGCCCTGTGTCTGCTGCTCCTGCCTCTGTGCATTCCTGTCAGCTTTCACTCCAGGTGATGAGCACAGGCCTCTGGACCATGGGGAGGGGAGTCAGGGCCAGACACGTGGGAGGAGTGGACTGCAGAAACCCCTCATGGATGCAATTCAACTTGTACGCAGACAACCTCCAGCGCAGACAAGAGTGTTTAGGAGTAGAAAGGTACCATAAGCCCCAGCCCCTTCCTTCCTCTCTCCCCACGTCTGCAGCCTACTGCCTGTGCTGTTTATTTTCCTGGCGAGGAAAATGAACTAGGCCATGCCATGCAGATTGCTGGGACATCTCTGACCTGGAGAATGTCAATCGGAAGCCTGAGAGTCTCAAGCAGGGACAATTATCTCTTAGCACATCCTTGAGGCTGGATGGCGAAATGTGACTTGCACTTGAATACTAAAGGACATTATCTTTCTTGGGGACTCAGTGCTCTTCAACCTCATCATTCTGGCTGCACAAGAGGGGAAAAAAATCAGGCTTCTATTGAGAATCATAACAAGAAAAATTCCCTCCAAGTCTTAGGAAATGGATAGCTTACTAAGCTGAGAGATCCCCACAGAGAATCATCTCGCACAGGAAATCACCCCAAACTGTGAGCATCACAGAACAGACATGTTGATTTGGCTTCACTATGACAAAAGGTCTGAAAGAATTTAGGGCAGTGGGGGCTAGAGAGATGGCTCAGTGATTAAGGCTTTTGCCTGCAAAACCTAAGGACGCAGGTTCCAATCCCAGTGCCCACATAAAGCCAGATGCACAAGGTGACATGTGCCTTTGGAGTTCATTTGCAGTAGCTAGAGGCCCTGGCATGCCAAATTTTTCTCTCTCTGTCTCTCTTCCTCTCATAAGTAAATAAAAAATATTTTTATAAAGAATTTAAGGGGAGACTATTTCCCTTAGTTCAGGGTTTCAGAAGTTTTATGTCATGGTCTTGGAGACAGAACATGTACCAGGGGAAAGATGTGATAGAGTCACAGAGGAGACACACACGGACACACACTTGGAGGCAGGGTCTTGTTATGTAGCCCAGGATAACCTCAAACTCATGGTGATACCCCCTCCCACTCCTCAGCCTCTCAAGTCCTGGGATTAGCAGCATGTAGCACTATGTCTGGTTTATATATTAAAATATTCTATTGCATCCCATAAATATAGGCAATATTTATTTCTAATCAAAAATCAAATTTAAAAGTTCCAGGCAGAGTCTGTGAGATGGCTAGCCATGCAAATCATGTGGACCGAAGTTCATATCCCCAACACCCACTTTAAAAAGCTGGGCACAACAGGGCATGCTGGTAATAGGGAAGCAGAGGCAGCAGGATCCCTGGGGCTTGTGGCCTCTTCACTAGCCCAATCAGTGAGCTCTGGAGTCAGTGAGAGACCCTGTCTCCAAAATGAAGTGAACAGCAATTGACCAGAACACCTGATGTTGACCTCCAACCTGTGCACATGCACACACATACACGTTCACACACACATACAAAAAAATGTTCCAGGCAGGATGGCATTGCACAGTTGAGTTGAAGAAATGCTTTCTCTCTTGAGCATGGTTCACACCACGTGAAATGTTCAACTTCTTTGAGCTTCAATTATACTGTTTCTAAAAATGTGTTTCTACTTCAAGGGGCGGGGGTGTGGTGGGGGAGGGATTCCTGAGCTGATGTCTCCTGATGACATTTCTTCACACACAACTAGACAAACTTCAGCCATGTGAGGACCAGGATGAGCGAATTATTTGTTTCAGGCTCAGATTTGAATACTGGTGGTTACTAATTAATTAGTTAGTTTCATGTTAATTTTTTCACATCAAAAATAGAAATAATTATTTCTGACAATATTATTTCAGAAACAAATGAGATACATAAACAAACCAATCTGACAAGAGCAAATGTTGAAGAAACAACAGGCGATGCCCAGTTCCCAGCACCCATCATAGGTACACCCAGTTCTCAGCACCCATCATAGGTACACCCAGTTCTCAGCACCCATCATAGATACACCTAGTTCCCAGCACCCATTATAGGTACACCCAGTTCCCAGCACCCTTCATAGGTACACCCAGTTCCTAACACCCATCATAGGTACACCCAGTTCCTAGCAACCATCATAGGTGCACCCAGTTCCCAGCACCCATCATAGGTATACACAAAACAAAAGTTTAAAAGTGAGGTTATGATCTTGGAAAAGCAAATAATCCATGATGGATATTTGGTTGTCATTACTTGTCAACTTGACATAGTTATTTTAAAAGTATCTTCCGGGCTGGGGAGATTGTTCCGTGGATAAAGCACTTAGCAGGAAACCCCATGTAAAAGTTGGAAACTGTGGTCTGTTTCAATAATCAGAGTGTGCACATGGTGAGAGAAAGGTGGAGACAGGAAACTTTACTGGAAACTCACAAATGGAGCAGCGAACAAGAGACCCTGCCTCAGTACTTGACCCAGAAGTTGCCCTTGGACTTCCACATATGTGCAATGGCACATGCATACCCCCCCACACAGAGTAGCTTACATATTTTCTCAGAAATGACAAAAAATAAATTATGAAAACATATGTTTCATCTTATCATACTCTTTTCTCTACAGTAAAACTAGGTGGTTTTTTTTTTTTTTTTTTTGCTTTCTGATTGTGCAAACAGTACCTGTCCATTACTTATTTAAAAAAAAACCTTTAAAGCCAACCAATCAATAAAGGTTAAGAGAATATAAAAATGATCTGGAGTTCTACCATCTGGTGACAGTCATGATGAATACCGAGCAACCTCCTTTGAAATGCATTTGGTCTTGAAAACACGTTACAAATGAGATGGTGTCGTGATTATAGGTGTATTTTTATCTGTGCCACTTTGAAAATTCAATCATTTGTTCCTTCTCTCTCTTTTAGTTTTAATTTCCCAAAAGGTGCTTGCTTGTCATCAAACATGGTTCTTTTCTCCCTGGGCACCCAGCTAGAGCCACCCATAGGAAACGCCTTAGAGCTACTGCTAGCCATTGAAACAGGAGAAGAGAATTTCCAGCTCTAATCCATAAACCCTTCCTGTGTTTCCTTCAATCTTCTGAGTCTGTTTTAGTTTTTGGTTTGTTTGTTTTTGTTTTTTGGGTTTTTTATTGTCCATAATGAGTTACAATATTTAGTGGACAAACAATGAGTTGTTATCCCCAATTCCCCGCTGCCCTCCCCTCCCCCCTCCACTGGATCAGTCCTTGTGACAGGGGACCATGGATAGCCTACTATTCAGCCAGGTTCTCCTGGCCATGCCTCTGGATAATCTCCCCCACCACGGCTCTCACAATCTTTCCGCCCCTTCTTCTGCTCAGTTCCCTGAGTCGTGGTGGATGAGTATTAAGGCTGCTTTAAGGCTGTGAGCTTAGGGGCCTTTGTGTCGAAAATCATTGGTTTCTGTCTCACTGGCTTATCCTGTGTTGATTTAATAGCTGTGGCTGTGGGCCCCTTGTTCATCCCGACATTCTCTGTGGGGTTCCATATGGTTCCTCCATGGTATGACTGTGGTGGGTCCTCTCTTGCCAGAATCTCAGCTATCGGCCTACGGTCAGTTGGTAGGGTTAGATGGGCCCCAGCTCTCTCGCTGCATCCTGAAAAATACAAACACAATCTCCATCGGAGAGTGAGATCAGTGTAGGTTAACAAATATTCACAATTCTGGATTTTGAGAAAGGTTCTCATCCTATGATCCAGGCTGCCTGAAATGCATTATATAGCCCAGGCTAGCTGAGAATTCACAGTCCTCCTTTCTCATCCTGCCAAATGCTGGGATTACAGATATGTGACATCACATTGTCTCATTTAGATTTGATGCAGATAATATAGTGACTTGGAGATCTTGAGTTAAAGTTTGTAAAATAAGAATTATAAATATGGTTTCTGGAATCACTGTGTATCAGAAAACACTCATTCCCCTGAGTGAGAATTCCAGCTCTATGAAATCCCGTCCCTGAAATCTCCAAGTTTAATTCTACTTCGGCTTCTACTATCTTATATAAACATTTGATCATTTCTGCCTCCTCCTTCCCTTTCCCCTCCCCCTTTCCTTCCTTCCCCCCACCTTTCTACCAAGGCTTTGCCTCTCCATGAACCTCAGGACATACTAATTCCAAAGTGATGTTTGGACTTAAGTAGCCTCAGGGTGGGGGGTGACATACTAAAGATTCTATCTTCTCAGAATCACCCACATAAAATGTTTCTTAAATTAGATTTTCAGCTCTTGTTTTCCCTGTAGCGATTAGCAATAAAAATCATTACTACTAATGTTTTCTATGGTGCTTAAGAAGTTTAACTGAGGTATATGCTGAACCCAATGGGAACCCACTTTCCAAGGCCTTTTTACCACTTACCTCTGGGTATCTTGATTTTTGAGTTGGTTTTAGTTGGGATGTATCTTACCCTTGTGAACGATTTACTACAGCTTACGTTATTTTCTTTGGTCTTCCATGGGGTGATATCTGTGAGTCTTAGAGGCTAATTCTTCAGAGTATTTACCCATCCATGGAGAATGCCTTGGCCATTGCGCATCATGAATGAAGACAGAGTCACGTGACCCCACTTTTAGCCTTACTTCACCGTCCTCCATCATCACCCTCTAGAGAAGGAGGGTTAGTTAATTTTTTAGATGCAATTTTATTAGAGCGTGGGTGAGGAGTTGACATCTCTTGGGTTTTATGGGAGGTCTTTTTGAGTAAAGATTTAAATCAGTGCCCTCCAGTCGGGTGGGAGAGACATTTAGTCTGTGCACTCATTTGGTTTGAGGACAAAAATATGACAGCTACGTCAAAGGTGTGAATATTCTGCTGGCAAGTAACTGAGTTTGACAAGCTGGACTTCATCAGCCTCTACAGCCCTGGGTGAGGGAGGCCTGCGGTGAGACTGGAGATGGAGCAGAATCGAGAGAGGGAACTTTCTGGAAGGCAGTGGAGTTTGGATATACCCATCATAGATATGTATGTATACAAACACTCAGAGCTATGTGTAAATCAGAATGGTAGATTTTCTAAACATGGATTTATTAAAGAAATTTCAGTTCTGGAGGCATGCCTTTTCAGCATGGTATGGTGTGGTCAGAGGCAGGCCCTTTTCTGAGGAAATATGCCATCTATAAGCACTAGAAAATACCTATAAGTATGTCACAAAACTACAGATTTTCCTGCTCTCTGAATTGGAATAAATAGGATTCTTGCTCTTTTTTATAACTATTCATTGAAATTTTTATGTATGTACAAAATGCATTTTGATCACAGTCTGTCTTCCTCATCACCACCATACTCTTCCACAGGCCCCTTCTTCCCTCCGACTAACCCCTCTGCTAGTTTGTTATTATGAATTTACTCTTAAAACTCTCAGATGATTTTAAGGGATAGCCAGGGTTAAGGATTATTTTCACAAATCTTGTTATTTTTATTGTATCTATTAATTTATACTTGTGTATACATGTATGGTGTATATATGCAGGTGGGCACATTTTTGTGTGTGGGCACATGTAGAGGCCAGAAATCCATGTTGAGGGGGTCCTTATTCTTTGAGACAGGGTCTCTCCCTAAGCCTAGACTCCCTGACTTGGACAAATAAGTTATCCAGTGAGCCCTCAGGATTCCCTGTTCCCCAATTTCCCAGCGCTGGAATTAGAGGCACTTACCACAAAGGAGGGGGAAGGTCAAAACTCAGATTCTCCTGCTTGTACAGCAAGTATTTTCCCCACTAAACTTCCTAGCCTCTCACATATCTTCTTGTTTCTAATTCAGAACTCTACAGTTACACCAATTGAGAGATTAATCCCTCTTTTACTCAGTGGTCATTTAAATATGTAAAGACAGTCTCGTGTTTGAACTGCCCAACTTTCTTCTCTAGTTTTGATTCTGCATGGCTCTCAAAAGGCCTTGGTCTCCAACACAGCACTACTGGTATGTGGTGGAACATTTAAGAACTGGGGTCCAGTGTGAGGTCTTCAGGTTGTTGGGGCATGTCCTCTAGGAAGATAATGAGACTCATCTCTTCCTCTTTCACTTTCCAGCCCTGAGGTGAATAACTTTGCTCCACCAACATGCTCCAACCATAACGTGCTACCACAAGCCCAAAGCAGCAGTGACACCCAATCAACTGACTAAACCCTCCAAAGCTGTGAGCCAACATAAACCTTTTCTTTTTTTAAGTTAATCACCTTAGGTATTTGTTACAGCAACTGAAAGCTGACTGACACACCCATTTTCCCATTCCCTTCATTCCCTCTTCCACAGGCTGACAACTTCTCCTCACATGATTGTCTGTGCTCTTATCATTGTATCCGTTGCTTTCTCATTGCTGATCCCTGGCAAGAAGCAATTTCTAGGAGGAAGGGTTTATTTAGGCTTCCAGTTTGAGGTTACGATCCACCGGTGGGAAGGTATGGAGACAGCTGGTCACATTCAGTCCACAGTGAGGAGGCAGAGTGATGAATGCAGCTGCTCAGCTCTTTCTCCTTTTTCTTCAGACTAGGACCCCAGCCCATGGAATGGTGCTGCCTTCAGGTAAGGTAAATCTTCCCACCTCAATTACCTGAAACCAGAAAATCCCTCAGAAACATTTATAGGGATTTACTTCCATGGTGACTAAATCCTGTCAAATTGACAACCAGTGATTAACCAACCCAGTCATCATCTCATCACCATCATTAAGTGGTTTCTACAATGGTCTGCGGAATCAGCATGGAGCCAAAATTTCTAGATATTTAACTTCTTGTGAACTGACCGCTGTATTGTGAATGAAGCCCTTTCAAGATTTGGACTATCTCTTGCTATATTTAAGACCTGACTGGTCTTAAATTCCAAGGTTTAAGCAATCCCTACACCTCAGCCTCTGAGCCTGGGTCATGCAGTTAATCTTTGAATCTTGCCTTTATTCCTAGACATCCTAATTTTAGGTATTATTGTTTTGAATCGCATGTCTAACATCATTACATTTCCTTTATGTCAATGTTTGACCAAATAGGAAAGCAAGTTGAAATGAATTTGAATTTTGGATGGTTGTCACTGTTCTGGTTATAGAACTCCCTTTGTAGCAATAAAACATAGAATAGCCATATGTCTAATACCAAAGAAAAAGGAGAGAGAGAGAGAGAGAAAGAGAGAGATAAGATGGGAAAATGGAGGAGGAATAATGATACAGAGACAGAACCCACATATTTTGGGAAACAGGTTCATTCCTACCTTCCATCCTCATGCTAAAATGATTGTCAAATCCTTATTTCTCATCACATAATTCACACATATGCACTCAAATGTAGAAGAAGTAAGGGACCAAATCTAATAAGAGTTTCATGGCCAGGTAGCTATAGAAATGATGGAAAAAAAAAACTTCTTAAAGTATCTCAACACCAATTCGAGTGATGCACACTTTATACTATGGGTGATGATAATCGGGATGATTTAAAGGCATTTTAATCAAACACTCTATTGGAATGTAGATCCCAGAGGTGAGAGGTGGTTATTAGTTCACAGCACCACCCTGGTTCCCCAGGCATCCATAGCTCAACTCACACTAAAGGATTTCTGTGTCTTTGCAAAAAAAAAAAAAAACCTTCTGTGAATTTACTTGGCATTTTTAGGAGTCAGATGGTGTGGTAATAATGATAAGTAAGAGGAGATCAGGAAAAAGAATTTGAATTTGAAATGGCAAAAATGAGTGGCAATTTGAGTGGGAAAGAAATATATTTACTTTCACTTTGGGACAAGGAAGATCCTGGCCTATATATGATTTATAATGTTTTTAGTCATATAAAGGTTTTACAAAAGACCTAGGAATATACTTTAGTGAAAATGATAAATAGAGTTTTCAAAATATAACTTAGGGCACTGAAGAAGCATGTGGAAGTCACGCATTTGTATACTGATGTACTGTATCTCCGTGGTAACTTCCTTGGTAACTTCAAAGTTGATTATTAAACCTTCCAAATGACAGTCCCACTTGGATGTCTAAATGCAAGTCAAATTTACAGCGCCTTAAACAAAAATCTACTCCTGTTCACACTCCATAATCTTCCTACTCTCCATTATTTTGCATGTGTTTAACCTTTTAAATGGAATTATTCTGTTTTTCAGCCACCCCCAGCCTTCCAACTTCCTTCCTAACCCATGTTCTGTGGATCAACAGTGCTCATACTACAGCTCTCATCTATGGGACACAGAAACCTGTCTCTTTCTCCTCCTTCTGCACCAGCCTCTTCTGGTTCATTTTCTACACATAGCCAGGAGGATCCTCTCAGGATATATATGATGTCACATCATTGACGTGCTTGATGAACTCCAGGGACTTCTAAAGACCCAATAGAGGGCTGGAGAGATGGCTCAGTGGTTAAGGCACTTGCCTCCAGTGCCTAAGGCCCCGGGTTCAATTCCCCAGGTCCCACATAAGCCAGACCCACAAGGTGATGGCCATGGTGCTCTCTCTCTCTCTCTCTCTCTCTCTCTCTCTCTCTCTCTCTCTCTCTCTCTCTCTCTGCTTGAAAATGAATAAATAAAAAAATATATATAAAGAACCTTCCAGGAAAGAGGATCAGAGGGTTACCCAGCCCTGACTCTTTCCTTTAAAAAAAAAAAGACCCAACAGAACCGGGTTCCTTGCCTTAACTTGGAAGGCCTCATACCATCTGGTGTCAGCCACCTTTTTACCCTCAACCCTCCCAGGGTCCATCTCTCCTTCCTGCTTCCCCAGGCTCCAACGAAGTAAGTAGGATCCTGTCTCAGGTACTTGAAGTTCCTTTGTCTGAAACGCTCTTCCAGATATGGCTGAAATGAACTTCCTCACTTCACATGTCTGCTCAGAAGTCATCCTCTCTTCATAGAGGCCACCTTCTTAAAAACAATCCCTTCTCCAAGCACGCTCTTGTTCCTGCTTAGAATTGTATTCCTAGCATAAAGTTATGTTAAAATTGTGTTTTTCTCTGGCCATATGGTCATGACAGGTTCTAGATAAGTAGATAGATAGATAGATAGATAGATAGATAGATAGATAGATAGATAGATGATAGATGATAGATGATAGATAGATAGATAGATAGATAGAGAGATAGAGAGATAGATAGATAGATAGATAGATAGATAGATAGATAGATAGATAGATAGATAGATAGATAGATGATAGATAGATAGATAGATTGATTGATTGATAAATGATAGATAGATAGATGATAGATAGATAGATAGATGATAGATGATAGATAGATTGATAGATTGATTGATTGATAGATAAATGATAGATAGATAGATAGATAGATAGATAGATAGATAGATAGATAGATAGATAGATGATAGATAGCTAGATAGATAGATAGATAGATAGATAGATAGATAGATAGATAGAGTAATTACTTTCTCACTGCTATGAACAAATGCCTTACCAGAAGCAACTTAAGGCTTATTCTGGCTTATGGTTCTGGGGGATACTTTCCTTCATGATAGGAAGGGCAGGTCGTGACAGGCTGGCTACTCACATGGCAGCCAGAGGCAAGGAGCAGAAGACCAACTGGAAGTGAGGCCAGATTATAAAACCACACCCCCCACCCACCCTCAGCGAGTCTCTTTTTTCAGTAAGGCTCCACTTCCTAAAGGCTCTGCAACCTTCTCAAAGATTGCCACCAGCTGGGAACCAACTGTTCAAACACCTGAGCCTATGGGGAACATTTAGCATTCAAAACACAAGACATAGATGGTGGATGGAGAGAGGGGGGGATATATAGAGAGAATGCTGCTCAGAGAAGCAGAGAAAGAATCCCCTGGGCATCAGAATTCATGGAAGTGTCCCAGTTGAGCCCACTGTACTGCCAAGGTCAAGAGTCACAGGATCACAGACTAGAGCTAAATACACAGCACAAACTTTCTCCTGCTGGGATGGGATTAGAGTCCTTTGACAGCTTTGCTACCCATTTGGTTCTGTGATCTTTGAAGGGTTTCTCAGAACCCCCTTAGCCTCTACTAAGGTCTTGACAAATTACCACCAAGAACAGAGAAAGTTGAATTCAAAGGCAGATTTTCCTCTTCCAGAGTCTCATTCCAGAGGAGGAAGAAAGACCACAGCAAGAACTCTGCATGTTGCCCAGGACCTGGCAGGGGCTCTCCACTGCCGCCCTCACCCCCTACACACACACACACACACACATGTCTCAATGTCATCCACACAATGAGACCAGCAACTCGAGCTTCCCTTCTGGAGTTGCAGGAGATGAAGTGATTCTGCTTAAAGGCCTTAGAACAGTACCTGAGGCCAAGGAGTCTCAGAGCATTTGCTCTTATCTTTCAAGGGAAGGTTTTCAAGCACTGCATGTGGAAAATTCCTCTGGCCAACGCCTTTGAAAGCAGCTAGGGGCATTGAGACAGACCATTTTCTCTGACACTCTAACTCCACGCAAGAACAGAGTTGGTTAATGATTAGCTCCTATAAAATGTTCCGTGTCATGTGCCTTTTCCCCACCAGGCAACAGAAAGTAATTAAGAATTATGGGGAGCAGATTCCGTGAGAGGAAAGCCGTACCTTTCTAGGGACAAGCTCCAAACCCTAACGAGGTTATTGGCACAGGTGTCTCCTGCAAATAAATTAATGGGGAGGCAGATCCAATCATTAATCTGTCATCCAAACTTGGTGTTTAGAGGCATTTGGGGAGATGAGGCTTCCTTTGGCCAACCTTGGTGGCGTCTGGGGCAAAGATGAGGAAGCAGGGTGGTTTCATTAGGATAACAAGGCTGTTAGAGAACAATCTGCTCTTTAGATGGTACTTATAAAGCATTTCAGAGAAACTGTTTTCTGACAGCTGCTGGTGGTCGCTCACACAGGAGCTGCAGTGATTTACTGAGACAGCAGGGGACCCATTATCAGCCTGATTTGTAAAAGTTTTGCACGTGCTAACAGTCCATCTCACTGAGTCACTAACTTCCCAAAGACAAACACACCTAAGTGAATGTTTAAGTTGCCCAGGCATCGGATTTTGATTTCACAGAATGTGATAAATTCTCAGCGACACGCTGCTATGGTGTGTAGTTTCATAAACTGCTTCAAGTCCTTTCTTCAATGAAAGGTACTAGATAAAATTACACTTTAATTATCTGCTTGTGGGTAGCCCACCACGATTCCTTAGCTGGTTTTCTCCAGCGGAAGCTACAGGGCAATGTGATACAGTGTGACTCCTCAGAAAATGTAAAAGTGTAAATTTTCAGATAGAGGAATATATAATTATTCAGAAATCACTGCTCCATAGGATGGGTAGCGGTGCTAAATTTAAATGTGAGTGATTTTTAATTAATTGTTATCTCTCCCCTTACCATCCTACCTCCTTGGTTTAGCTAATTGAGAATCGAGAATACTTAAGTCAAACCATGGAGTAGTTCTTTCTACATCTGAGCAGCACGCAGACTGCAGCAACTTCCGGGCCACACTGAATGACAGGGTTGCCTGTCACAGTCAAGGGCAGGCTGTGCCTTTAAGTCATATCTGTTCACTGCCACACATGGTTGGAAGACTGGAAGGTCCCAAAATATTTGTACCAGATCAGGTGCCAGTAGAGTCACGGGACCATTGGCTTTTCCTAGGCTGGAAGGGATCTTGGAAACCATTTAGGACAAGTTCATTTATTTCACAATTGAGTTAACTGAAGCCCAGGGAGATGAAATGTCACATAGTTACTGCTCAGCATAGACTAAACCTGGGACTCAAATGAAGTTTTTTAATTTTTAAAAAACTATTTAAAAAGTGGGTCATCTCAGATATCCTGTTACAGCCACGACACCCTGACCACTAAAGCAGACACAGTACATTTTACACACATAAAGGGGCAAGAATTTGGTTCTTTCTCTGGTGACTAGTTGTACACAGGATGATGCCTTGTTTGTAAGGCAAACAGGGCTGTTTTAAGTGAGTTATCTCACACTGATTGGTTTTGCTTCACTGAAACATGCTAACAGACATGGAGCTTACATTATTTAGGACCACAGACACTATTGCAGGGAATCGGGGTGACTTAAGTTTTCATTGCATCATTAATCTTGGTTGGCCTTAGGATACAACCAAACTGTGACTTCTATTTTCTTTTTCAGTTTAACTGTTCAGACCTAACTTGAATAAATTAGTATATGTTCAAGCATTTAGAATGGTACTCCATAGTAAAATGAGCAGTTATTCATAGGGGGCTGACACCTCTATTTTGTAAACACCTTTCTGATTATAGTCAGTTTCTAGGATCGTGGGTCTGGCTGTGCACTGCTGTTCTTATTCTCTCAAAGGAATGTAACTGCACATTCGCCAATAGTGACAGCAATGAAATGTGCAGAGTGCACTTGCTACTTACATTTCACCCAGGAACTGATGCTTGTATATAGTCTTTGAGACTCCCGACTGCCTACCATTAGGCCTCATCGCTAGATGGTATTATTTTTTTTGTACTCCTAAACATTAAAAGTAGCTGCATGTCTGTGGTCGGAAGTTTTCCTTACCACTAGTGAATGTACTCAGGTTAAAGGAAAAGCTTTATATTTCAATCAGACATACTGTAATCTTCACTCAGACTGCATTTCCCAGCTTCCTGACTATGAGGTCACCTCTTAGGGGTACTGAGAGGCTGCATGGATAGAGAGATGGGCTCTTCTCTCTCTCTCTCTCTCTCTCTCTCTCTCTCTCTCTCTCTCTCTCTCTCTCTCTCTCTCTCTCTCTCTCTCTCTCTCCTTTCACACAACAGAGAAACTATTTTAATTCCCCACTTGGGGAGCATCATTTATCATGGCTAAACATAGTTCTAACATAACAATATTTAATTCTGTTTCTTAGTAAAACTCAGAAACAATTAGATTGATATAGGAAAAAAATTAAAAATAACTAAATAAAATACAAATTTGGAATTCACTACAGACGTCAGTCATGCACCAAACTCCTGTCTCCTGTGATGTGAGTCAGTTGAGAGTTGAGTCTGTTTGTTTCTTCCTAGCCATGGCCAGTTTAATCCCAGAAAACACGTCATCCTTGAATGCTAATTCTGTGGTTCTAATGGCAGGCAATTTAGGTAAGGAAATTGGCAGAGTATTTAAATTTTTAAATAGAAGTTCTTATTGCTTCCCTGCCAAATAATAAGATTCTGAAAAGTAACTTCTTGGAAGATGAAGGATCAATGTAATTAGAAATATATTTATTCTCTGTAATTAATACACACATTAAAATGTATCCGCATGTGTTTACCAATGTTTGACACACTTGGAGTCCAAAGAATAAGGTTCATGGTCTGGAGAAGTACATCTCTACACCCTTGGGTGAATCACTTAATCTCCTTTACTTTATCTGCTAAATGTAATAAAAATGGCATTGGTAACAAGCATTTAAAGAATGTGTGTAATAATAAATATAAAATATATAAAATAATATAAAAATAAATATAAAAGTGTGTAATTGATATGTAATAATAAATATAAAATGTGTGTCATAATAAAGATAAAAGTACTTAGCTCAACACTTTTCACATAGTAGTGGCTTTATAAATACCAATGGATCTAATTCACATTGCATATTCAGCAATTGGAAGAAGACATGATTCTGAGATGAAGTCACATTTTAAAATGCACTTGGTGTATTTTTGTCCTTAAGCCTGTGGGGGCAATGATGCCAATCACCATTCTTCTTGAAACACCAGCTTAAGAAGAATGAATGAATGAATGAATGAAAGAAAGAAAGAGAGAGAAAGAGAGGGAAAAAGGAAGGAATGAAGAAACAAAAGAAAGAAAGAAAGAGAAAGAGAGAGGGAAAAAGGAAGGAATAAACAAAGAAGGAAAGAAAGAGAGAGAAAGAGAGAGGGAAAAAGGAAGGAAGGAAGAAATGAAGGAAAGAAAGAAAGAGAAAGAGAGAGGGAAAAGGAAGGAAGGAATAAACAAAGAAGGAAAGAAAGAAAGAAAGAAAGAAAGAAAGGAAGGAAGGAAGGAAGGAAGGAAGGAATAAACAAAGAAGGAAAGAAAGAAAGAAAAAGAGAGGGAAAAAAGGAAGGAAAGAAGAAACAAAGAAAGAAAGAAAGAAAGAAAGAAAGAAAGAAAGAAAGAAAGAAAGAAAGAAAGAGGGAAAAAGGAAGGAAGGAAGAAACAAAGAAGGAAAGAAGAAAGGAAGGAAGGAAGGAAGGAAGATAGGAAGGAAGGAAGGAATGGCCATAAGCCGCACAAGGATGCATTGCACCTTAATCTCTTTACACTGGGCTGCAAAGGCATCAGGCACCAAGAACATTCTCACTATTACCTAAGCTGCAGACAAAACACAACTTATCAACAGTTTGCTTGAGAGCTTTCTATGACAACGTACAGCCTAATAATGCTTGTGTTTCCAAAGATGGGTGCAGACAGGGGACAGAAGTGTCCCTTTCTAGTCTCTCCTTTCCTCCTTTGTGGTGGGTGTTTAGGAGAGTCTATCACTGGGGACCCAGCGAAGTCACACCATGAAGAAGGGGATGACCTCGGCAGGACCAGAATGATGGAATCCAGGGTCGCAGTTGTCAGGGGTGGACATGAGGAAGCATGTAGACTGAAGTACATGTGTTTCTGTCTCAGTACTGGTCATATTCAGCGTCTGCTATTCCCCTCAGAGATATTCATGGGGAAGGAGACCAAAACAAACTAGAGTGAAGATTATCTGCTCATCCAAAAGACAAACCCTTTTTATACCTGATCACACTGTTCCTAGCAGTCTTCCATGCTCCTGGCTGAGTGGGAGGGAAGGTTTGAGTGAAGAAATTTGAAATTGTTACCAAAGAGGTGTGGCGTATCTTTAAAGATTTGACCTGAAACACAGGCAATGGTAACTACCTAACTGATTCTTATAATTCAGAACAGCTGATTGGATTAACTATGTGGGAACTCTTTCTCAGGCCAGAGGTATCCAGTCACTTGCAGCAGGATTTGTAGCTGTAAAACCTGGCTAATAAGAAATAATAGTTATTTAAAGCTGCTATGCTTGGGGTAATTAATTACATAATCATAACAAATGAACACACTAAAGAATAAAATGAAATGTACAAGAAACATACAGTAGGGTAGAGATGCCCTCCAAAAACAGCCCATGAATTTGTTTTCGTTATTTATAAAGGAGAGGGAAAGAGAGAAACATGTGGGAACTGAAAGATGCCTTTGTCCACTTAAAAATATTTTCTAGAGCTTGTTGTGACATTCAGCAGCCTGTCGGTCCTTTGACAGCTCAGTACCATGTAGTCCCATAATTGGGAGAAGGGAAATTGACTCACCAATAATTATAATAATAAATGGCAAAATTCACTTGAGCTTTTGCCTATCAGTCAGATGTCACATTTGTCACTGGACTCTGAGACATTGATGTGACCAGTGTCTTAGATCAATGGGCAGATGATGAGAATATGAATGACCATAACCACAAATGTCAACTTTATTCCTTGAAATGCACTCCGCGTTCTGTAGATAACCTGAAAGGTCACATCGATAGTTGCCACCTGCTATATCTCTCCTTCTGAAAGCTCTCAAGACAACATGGCGTTTCTGAAACAGGGAGGGAAGCTGAATGCAACAGTAGCCTGACATTTAAGAATAGATCAGGGCACATCGTCGTCCTGTTAAGTGATGGTGATTCTTGTCTGCCTCTGAAAGATGACCCTGTACAGTTTCCCTGTTTCCTTGGGTCAGAGGAGCAACCTTCTAGCCTCGGCCAGGGGAGGTGTTTTATCTTTCAATTACAGGAATGAGCTGACCAAGTCTATTTTCCCAGAAGTCAAAGGACCTGTGATGTTTGCAGTCATTTTCCAACAATGGGTCACCCCACCAAAGACAAATTAAAGTTCTGGATTTCATGTCACCCAATGGGAAGCAACCTGAATCAATGGAGAGTCTAAATGTAATATAGTACACTTTAAAGTCAATGCAACCTAGTGCTGTTGTTTTTTTTTAAATTACATATAGTAACTTCAACTCATTGCCAAAATAAAGTTTGCTCCCTCTGGCTTTAATGAACAGATTAGCCACATTCGCATTAGCAATGACATTTGCATAAAATTAATTTGCTAAAGCCTTTTAAAATAGTGTTCGGAATGGCTTAAACATGCACCCTGCCTATGTATACTATTAATGTGTTAAGTAAACCTTCCTTTTAAGTAGGGCAAAAGTGAATCATCAGTCCAGCTAAAGTACAAGCATGGCAAAATCCTAAAAGAAGTGATGTCTAGATTACTCCATTTCCCCATATTGGAATGGTGTAGTCATTACAACGTTTAGTCCCAGCAAAGTAATAATGATGATATTCTGGGGGGGAGTGTGTGCAGGTGCCCATGTGTGTGTTGGCAGGTGCACACCTGTCATGGCACACTTGGAGATCAGAGGACAACTTCAGGTGTCGGTTTCACACTTGACCTCCTTATTTGAGGCAGGGTCTCTTATTGCTCACTGCTCCATTCACCAGGCCTGCTGTCCCATAAGCTTCTTGAAGGTTCTCCTATCTCCACCTCCCTTCTTGAGGCAGGCACAATGAGATACAGATACCCACAACCATGTCCAACTTTATGTGGCTCTAGGGGCCTGAACACAGGTACTCATGCTTAACCAGCAAGTGGTTTATCCACTGAGCCATACCCCAGGCTGTAGTGCAGACATTATGTTAATCATTGGATAATTGGGAAAATTAGCTTAGTTCTGAGTCGAAACTAAATCTATTACAGTGGATCTATAAGGTCCATTGACATCATGGATAAGTAGTATTAAGGACTATACCAAAAAGTTTCCAGTTTAGGGGACAAAATGGAAGAATCTAAATAAAAATCCGATCATATAGTTTTTTCAGCTATTATTGAAATTATTTACCTATGCTCTTAAAAGTAATGACTTCATTGAAAAAAGTAATGACTTCATTGAATAATTCTTTATTACAAGGTTGATAGTCATCTCTCAATTATTCATTAATTACAAAGAAATTTCAATAGGAAATCAGTAGAGCATGTGAGGTCATATTTGACAAGTTAACTCCAGAATTCACCGTAAAAGAAGAACATGCAAGGAAAACCATTACCCCTCAAAAAATTCTTAAGGAGAATACCTTGGGGATAAATCATTAGCTCTAGTTGTCAGAGCTCAGAATATTTCTAAAGAGCTTAGAAATGAAAACACTATGTTATTCACTCAAGAAAAAGCCAACTGGCGAAATAGTAGAAAAAAAACAGAAACAAATTTATTAATGTGTAGACATTTCTTGTATATAATGGCAGAATTTTAGCCCAATACAGACCAAACACACCAAGAAATTGTGTAGGAAAGCTAACCTATCACCTCAGCAAGTCATTTAACCCAGGATAGGACCAGACAGACACCAACGATATCCAACACAACCCAAAGCAGAAGTCCAGAGACACTTAAGATCTCAACAATAAAGCAGACTTAAAACTCACCTAGCACAACTTAGGGAAATGAGAGGAAGAGGGGGCAGAGGTGGAGGAGAATATCCAGAGATATTGCCTGCCTCAACAACAACACACAAAGGTTGGGGGGAACCTGGCTGTTTCCTGTGCTGTTCATAACCTCCTATCCCATGGATTGATCCAGTATGGCCACCAAGGAGGGCCCCCCATGGGTTGGGGACAAGGAGGAGGGAAATCATAAGATTTGCTCATAGAACGTATCCAATTAAGGATACTAAAGATATCAACAATAAAATAAACAAAATATTAAAAAGTAGATGATGTTCTCATACAATTCTTAAAAATAAGTTGTGGCTAAATTAAGGATGCAAACGAAAAATAGAAATTTTAGGGCTGGAGAGATTGCTCAGTGACTGAGTGCGCTTGCCTGCAAAGCCTTAATGACCTTTTTTGATTCCCCAGCTACGCATGTAAGCCAGCTACACATGCATCTGGAGTTTATTTGCAGTGGCTAGAAGCCCTGGCACACCCATATTCTCTCTTTCTCCCCCCTCTCTCTCTTTCTGTTTGTATCTCTCTACTTGCAAATCAATAAAATACTTTTAAAAAGAGAGTTCTATCAATTTAAAAAAAGATAAAATAAATTAAAATTTTAGAACTATATTTGGAACATATTTAGAAATATGTGAATATATTCTATAACAATAGAAAAAGTATGAATCCGTGAAGGAAAAAAGTCAGTACATTTGGCTAAATCAAAATTTAAACTGTACATCAAAATGTACACATACCAAAACAAATCCTAGCAAAAATTCAAAGTTGTAAAAATATATTTGTAATAAGTACAGAGTAAAGAGTAATATCTAAAACATGAAGATAACTTTCATGAACAAATATAAACAATCTCCACAAGACTGAGTAAAAGGAAAGAAACAGGCAATCAACAGACAAGAAAATGCATAATGGCTTAGCCACGTGGAAATATAATCAACGTTACAAGTAATCAGGAAAGTTAAAATTAAAGTAGTATCAAAGGCGGCTTTCGCCACTCATGAAGTGTGGGAAAAATACATGACAGCATGTATTTGGGTAAAGTTTATCCATTCCCATTTAAAAGGAGTAATGGAGCTTTGGGACTGGACATGATAATATCATTAAAATTAAATTTTAGGGGCTAGAGAGATGGCTCAGAAGTTAAATGTTCTTCCTGTTGTAGGCATGAGGGCCTGAGACTAACTTTTAATCTCTAGAATCTACATGAGCAGAAGGTCATGTCCACACACTTGTGACCTCAGGCCTACTGGGCATGTCCACACGCTTGTGATATAAGGCCTGCTGGGGAGCAGAGATGCAGGAACTTGCTGGGGCTTACAAAAAAAATGAAAAATAATGGTAAGCTCAAGGATCAGTAAAAGACTCCAGCTCAAAACAAGAATGAGCAGAATGATGGAGTTGGACACCTGAGATTCTGCTCTGGGCGCCATGGACGAGTACCCCCCTCCACTGCAGAGGAGTACATTCCGTGCTGCAAGGACTCATGCACATACACACAACACATACACACACCCATTACAAACACACAGGCAAAACAATTAACCTTTAACAAATCCTCCATGCTTCTAATTTTATTGATATTTGCTCTAGAATTATATATATACATATATATCCCTGAAAACTATGTACAAAGATAACTGTTGTAGCACTTATAGTAACAAGATACAGAAATAACTGTCAGTAGATTAGTGAAAATGTATAACTACATTAGAAAATTTTACTAATACGTAAAACATGGTAATTTCAAAAATGTTACTAATACAAGGAAATCTCATACCTTTCATTTGGGAAACTATACAGTAAATTGTAGTCTGTCCATGAGCTAGGATTGGACAGTATAAAAGGGTGAAGTGTGCATTGTGCCAGTTGGGGAAAGTTGAAGATGTTAATAAAAGAAAGCTCAAAGGATGTAGGAAATACTTCCAAGTATATCATATATAGAAATCTTTTTGCTACACCTATACAAATATATATATAAAACATCCTTAATACAAAAGGAAGTTGACCACAAATAAAACAGTACATATAAAGCAGGTCATATAGATACAAATACAGATGTATGAGTGTGTGTGTGTGTGTGTGTGTGTTTGCTTATGTGTTCCTAGAGTGCCTTTCAAATCTGAGCTAGAGAGATGGCTTAGTGGTTCAGAGCTCTTGCTGTGCAAGAGTGAGGGCCTGAGATCACCTAACTTTGATTCCTCAGCAATGTCAACATGCATGTCTGTAACCTCAGTCCTGTGGGGACAGAGACCAGAGAATCATTGGGGCTCAATGACTGAAAACGTGGCAGAAATGGCAACTTTGGGTGAGAGACTCCATCTCAAAGAAATACTGGGATGAGTGAAAGGAGTAAGACAACATTCTCCTCTGGCCTCTGCATGGGTGTAGAGCAAGCATCTGCAACCTACATGCATACCCTACCCGCACGTCACCCCCACAAACACTCACACAAGTTGTGCACAAGAACTGGTGTGAAAGAACGTTAGCCAATCAAGGAAGCTAGACTGAAATGTATGAAATGTCTTTCACATGTTTCCCGTACTATTTGAATTGTGCTTACACGCATATGTTTTTGAGTAAAATTGGTCACTTACAAATAAAAAGTGTAGTGTTATCACATTATGGAAAAACTGCATAACTTAAAAAGAGCGAGAGAAATCCGTGTGAGGTGACTGAAATGTGGTCACAATACCGTGCTCACTGCTTGATACTGTTGCTAATAAAGACAGCAGGCTTCCACGTGTTCGTGTACATGTGTCCATTTACATAAGATGAAGTGAAAGGTGGTGTCTCTTAAGTATCTGACATATACGCACACACACACATACACACACACACACACACACACACACACACACACACACACTCAAACACACACCCTTGGGTGAGCACATGGGATTACTTTGGCAGAGTGAGGTAGGAAGTCAACCCTTTATAGTTTCAGATCTTTTTCTTTTCGAGTGAGACTATACTCAAGATTGCTGCAATATTTATATTTTATAAATTTAAGAAGTTAAAAATCTAAATATCCACTATTCAGTGTAAAATGTAGCCTACAATGGATTAGCCGTGGAGTTTTAACCATCTCTGCAGCATGTCTGTAACTCTTCCCTTTACTTAGTCAACACTTAAGTGATCAAACCATCCCTCCAAGAAGCTTCAGAAACTGGAACTTTTTATTCATTCTCTCATTTCTAGCTCAATGATTTCTTTGTTAAGGAGACTAAAACCATATGTTACATTATTTATTTTATTATTTTTTTTTGATGAAAGAATTCTACCTCTTTCCTTCCTGTCTTTAGTTTTTTTTTGTTTTTTTATGGTGGCATTTTACATACAAATTTTAATAATGTTTATAATATGGTATTATTTTGTAAAAGTTTTGAAAATAAATTTCTTCATTCAAATTTGGTTTCCTAAGGAGTCATCTTACCTGTCTATGCTGAGTAGTGACTGGCTGACCTGTGAGCTTCCTGTGAAAGAGGTGGAAATGTTCACAAGAGGTAAGAACAAGGGTCACCGGTGTCTTCTCAACTAGGGTCAGAGAAGTCAGATCTTGAAAGAGGTCTCAACTTGCTTACAACCCTGGAGAGATGAGATCTTGTTGCTTTTGAAACTGTCAAAAGATTTCCTCTTCCTCCCTCACTATTCTGGACTCAAGTTGATTCCCTGCAAGGTTTAGCTTTTGCCCATGGCACACATTTCCTATTGTGGAACAAAGGGACTGGAATCTCTCTGTGTAGGATCCAAATGGCCGGTTAAAGCATTCTGCCTTACATCAACATTCTTCATACCGTAGCATAATATGGACAGCAGCACGGAGATCCTCCATCTTGCTGGATGCCAAGTCAGTTTACATAACTCAGGATCCTCTGTTAGGTGACAGCCAAGATCCAGAATTTCAAGTGCAATACATTTTCCCAAATACTTAATCTATGTCTAACTGTATCACCATTTTTAGGGAGTGAAAGAATCAGAGAATAGTTTTAAGGCTACATTGTCCTGTCTAGTAAGTTCTGAATGAGAGCCTCTGTAGCATGGCCTCCACAAGTGGGTAGACTGGTTTGTGGTCTTGGCTTGGGTTGGTTGGAATCCCTTACACTACTGTTTTATCTGTTTTTCAAGGTGAGGAAAATGCAGAGTCTCTGAAATAAGAAAAGATGAAAAGCACCCTGAGGACCAATCATGGCAAGGGCAATGGCCGGAGGAGGCTGGGCAATGCCCTCGGGACCCTGGAGGCACTGTAGCCATCGAGGGCCAGTTGTCATAACCATGTGACTAGGTACGAGACATATGCTTCAAAGTGCTTTTGCTTAAAGCACTGACTCTTCACCTGTGCCCAGAAAATGACTAAATGCAGAATGAAAGCCCAATGCACCTATGGATTTGATTTGAACATTGAGCCAGATTCCTGCTTGTTGCCATAAGAGGTATTTCAATCTGTCTGAAAACTGGGATACCTAAGCTACCTGCTCTTCACTTAAGGCTGTAAGGAGAAGAGTACCTTATTGTCAGCCTTTGCCATGTCCTGGTATAGAACTCCCAGATGTACTTGAAAGTCTCCAGTCATTGTTCTAAACCTCTACTCACTTTGGAGTTTAGGAACACCAAAGCCTGGTGGACAAGAGATCAAACTTCTTCCCCACCAGCAAGCAAGAGAATCATCCCACAGGACTCACTGGGCCTCAGAGCATTGGGACTTCTAGCGATCACCTTGAAAGAACTGGCTGAAAGGATTGATCAGAGGCCACTGTGACTCAGACTTGGGAACTGAGCCTATGCTTACCTCTCCCCCACCTGCCCCTGCTCCAAATTCTCCTCTGTTTAAACCCAAAGCTCCTGTTACTGCCTGAACACAGACTTGTGGTCCCACTGAACTCCTTCATCTCTTCTTCCCAACATGTCTTCTCCTTCCTGTGGAGACTTTGGGACTTCTGAAGCCAGAACTCGAACTCTTGCCATCAAGACCTATTAGTAGGTATGTGACTGTATCTCATTGCATTTCCTCAATGTGTGATGAAGTTGGACATGATTTTGTTCATTTCCAATTTTATTTTTCAATTCAGAATATTCTCGGAGTCAGATCAAATATATATTGCTTGTCAAGGCTGCCGACCACTCAAGCTAATTACACAGCTTGAGCCTACCAGTCTATATACCCCTTACATCTAGCATTCAAAGGAAACTCCAGAGGCAAAATTACTCAGTATTCCCTCACCTGCTTGTAAACACACTGACTGTTGCCCTGTTGGCAGAGTGGGCTGATCCCTACCATGCCTCAGAACTTCTCCCCCTTTGTCTGAATTGAGTGCTTATCATGGGTCAGCTGTGTGGGCCCCCCAAACCATGATATATGTGGGCTAACTATCCTAGCCTAACTTCATTACTAGGAAAGCTGGTTGAATACCTGTAAGAAAGACAAGGATGATTTCCAAGAGAACTTAGAAGGCAAATAACTTTTAAAAGTGTAGAAAGAAGCCAGGTGTGGTGGCACACACCTTTAGTCCCACCACTTGGGGGCGGGGGGACAGAGGTAGGAGGACCACTGTGAGTTTGAGGCCATCCTGAGACTACAACGTGAATTCCAGGTCAGCCTGGGCTAGAGTGAGACCCTACCTCAAAAACAACAAGTGTAGATGGAAAAGGAGAGAAAACAACATAAAACACTGGGTGAAATTATAAAAGCCTAATTGTGTTCTAAGCTTGGACTATATTACAAGTTCCCTTTAAGGTTTTATAAATTTGAATAGAATATAAGTCTTGGGGGATATATCTTGGGTGTGCTTTATGTAAGAAAAGCAATGGCAAACAGAGCCAAAATAAGGCTTTTAAATGATGCAGTAGATTTCAGGTATTAATATCCAGTTATAAATGCTAAATGTGCTTGTAATAGAATATTTAAAAATGAAGCAGATAATTAGAAATGGAGGCACAGGTCAGAAGTAGTGCTATCTGGTAAACCCAAGACCTTGGATTTCATCCCTAGCACTGGAGAAGGAAAATTGTTTGTTTCAATGATTAAACTACATTTAGTATTTGGTGTATTTGCCATTATACTTATGATTATTTATACAACATATACAGTGTCTTTACTTAACATTAATGTGCACCTTTCACATTGTAAAATTCAGAAATTATCATTTTAATGGCTTCCTAACATTTTATAATATAGCTGTATTATAATTTTCTTAGTCAACCTATTTTCTGGTCTTTAATTTCAGACCTTTTGAAAGTTTCTGGGGTTTTTTCATGTTATTAAATACTATAGCTAATAGTTTCTGTAAATGACTTTCTAAAATATTTTGGAATATATCATTAAAAAGATTTCCTGAAGGAAACTAAAGCCATCTATGGAAATGAATTTTTGTAAAACAGGAGGTTTCTGATTAAACCATAACTATGATTGTTGCATAAAACTTGAAAATATAATAATACTCTGCTACATTTTCTAGTCCTTAGCACTGCAAAACATAGTTGTGAATATTGTAAACACAAACATACTCTTGTACACTGAAAATCTAATTCTAGGTTCTAAGCATTTTCTTATAACACTAAGTGTACTTGGTGATATTATTTTACTAAATGCATAGGAACATACAATTTACGTCCCTCTCCAAGTAAGGGACATTTAGGTAGTCATTTTTACTTTTTTATTATAAATAATACTGAAATGAACATCTTTATTAACACCACATTACCATCTTAGGTTAGCTTTTCAGAAGTGAAATATTCTAGGAAAGGTTGATTTATGTGGCCACAGTATATACCAGAAGGAAGAAATTAATACACACTCACACCAACAGCCACTGGCTGATTGCACATTGTCAGAATGCAAACAGTGAGCAGCCTAATTACATCGACTAGTCACACCTGAAACCATTTATGCAAATGACCCATTTCCTTGGAGACCATCCCCAGGTGTGTGGAGTTACAACTGGAATCCCTTACAGAGCTGTTCTTTGATTCAAAGAAGTCAGTTTGTATTGCTCTTGTGTGAAGGGTGATGGAGAATCTGTAGGCAATACAAACTTCTGCCTGGAGGTATTTGTTGTTTCAGTTCATCTATCATTACAGACTCCCTTGGCTAAACCTACTGGCTGAGGTTTAAAGGGCCCTAATGGGTCATTGTCATACACCTGTAGGATTCTGACTGCTTGAGTATTGATTTATCCATTTTTGAATTCCTTTGCATTGATTGATTAAGCCCATACATCTTGTGGTGGGCAGCTTCTGTCTATAAAAGGTAGCTAGGGGAACCGCTTCACTATCGTGTATTTTATAGCTTACTGACATTCATGGACTGACTTATTTGCTCAATGTTAGTATCAATACTAATGGGTGCTACATGTCTGGTTTTGGTGTGTTTTTGGTCCCTCTAAGGACAGTGGGTGAAATGATAATAAAATATGATTACATTTGCCCAAGAAGAGAAAATTATTATTTCAGCAAGGTTGGTTCCATGTCATTTATTTTTTATAATTGTTTTTTAAACTATTTTTATTTATTTATTTGCAAGCAGAGACACACACGAGAGAGAGAGAGAGAGAGAGAGAGAGAGAGAGAGAGAGAGAGAGAGAGAGAATGGGCATGTGAGGACCTCCCCCAAAAACACCAGATGCATGCACTACTTTGTGGGAAGCGGAGGGAGGTCAAGTCAGAGTGAACACGTTCATAGATATGGCAGAGCCTAACAAGAAAATCTCATCAATGACAAGGTTACAGTTACTTTCTCATTGCTGGGACTAAATATCCAACTAGAAGCCACTTAAAGGAAGAAATAGATTTTATTCGGCTTACAGCTCCATAGGGTAGATTCCATCATAGCGGGGAAGGATGGCAGGCAGGAGCAGGATGTGGAAGTCAGTTCACCCTGGCAGAAAAGAGAAAACAGAGCAGTGAGTGGTACTGGAATAGAAAACCCAAGCCCTGTGCCCGCCAGCAATGCACTTCCAACTTTGTGAAAAACCCAACTCAAGGCCAAAGCCTTTCACATCCTCAGATTCAGTTGGACCTGTTGAGATTTAAGAAAATAAAATCTTAACTAATTTCTCTTTTTTTTTTTTTTGGTTTGGTTAGTTGATTTTGGTTTTGATTTTGTTTCTTGTGCTTTGGCACTGGGGAGGGGAGAGGGCATTGAAACATCATCTTTCCATCCATCTTTCCAGCTTGACTGGCCTCAAGCTCCCAGCAATCATCCTGCCTCAACCTCCTGAGATGTGATCAGCAAGCCTGGCTTTCCCACTTGGGTTAGATAGACCGGTATAATAACCAACCACTCATGGAGAATTCCAGGTCCTTGATGGGATTAATAATCTCACTGACCAAACAAACTCAAGGAAAAGGTGAAGAGCAATTTTGAACTCAACTTTCATACAAATGTACACTTGATATATGTTAAGGAGGTTGTCCCCTGCACATAGTCCCCTTGGAGGTTAGACACTTACCCTAAGCAAGCGGCTATTGCTCAAAACTTTTTGACACTGATTTTTCAAAATTGCCTTTGGAGGAGGATCCGGGGCTTCATCAAAAAGCGGATCTCATTACTTCACTTTGCAGTTTGCATTTGACAAAAAGCAGCATCACCCAGAAGGATGGTGCGCATCACAGAGCAGATTTAGTTCCTGTGTTTTCTAAGTCAACGCCATAATAAAAGAAGATCTATTGCATAAACACACCTGTTTATTTCAGGCCCCTCCTGAAATTATACTAAAATGACAATGAAGAAGGGGGAGAGGCATAAATTTGCAAAGACAAAGAAAGTGAGAGAGAAGGTTCAGGAGGCTGACAGAGCAATATTACTGAAGGAAATGGAAAATAAATGGAGATGTGCCCATAGACTTACCAAGCCAAAAAAAAAAAAAAACTTGAAACTTGAACCTAATGGGAGCAAAAGTGAGGTTTAACTGAGGCTGCTTGAGAAGGCCGCTTAGGGATCTAGGGCTCATAAATGTGACTCAAGAAGCAATGATCTCTTCCCCCCATGCAGACAGCAACACTTTCCCAAACCAGCTGAACAGTGATGAGTGCCATTCCCCAGACATTTCCATCCCAGGAATCTCTGCATTTTAGGGTATGATAGTCTATAAGAAAGAGGTGAACATTTTTAATAAAAATGCACCATTAGTTGGGAGTTTGCTGAACCCTAAGATTCCAACTCCCTACTGTTTGATGGCCAAGTATAGATTTATACCCACCAAGAAAGAGACAGGGGATGACAGAGGATTCTGTCACTGAGGCTCCCCAGTGAAGTGGCCTAGTCCTTGCTATGGTAAGGCTCCTCGTAACAAGCCCCAGGAAAGCATAAAACGATCCAAACAATCTCTCGAGAAGGTCACTGATTACAACCAAAGGTGAAGAGCAGCAGACAAAGAAGGAAAATGTCTAGCAGGAAAAGTCTACTTAGAGCAACAGAGAAGAAGCTGATAGGGAAACTGATAAAACTCCAAAGCATATCAAGCCTGGTGTGTGTGTCTGTGTATGTGTGTCTGTGTGTATGTGTGTGTATGTGTGTATGTGTGTGTATGTGTATGTATGTGTGTATGTGCCTGTGTGTGTATGTGTGTATTGTGTATGTGTATGTGTGTGTATGTGTGTGTCTGTGTATGTGTATGTGTGTGTGCGTACATGTGTATGTGTATGTGTATATATGTGTATGTGTGTGTATGTGTGTGTGTGTGTGTGTGCTTATGGAGACCACAGTACAATTGTGGCTGTTGTTCCTCAGACACCATCCAGTATATATTTTTTATATATTTTTAAAATATTAATAATATTCTATGATCATAATCTCCTTTAGTTACCTTCCCTTTTCTCCCTTCCAACCCCCTCCTCACTGAATCCTTTCTTTCCAACTAGTCTCTGCTATTTTGATGTCATCATTTTTTCTCCTGTTATGCAGATAATATGTAGGGAGCATCAGCCACTGTGAGGCAGTGATTATCAAGGCCACTTTGTATCTGTGTAGTATGCAGTCCTCCCTTTCCTCTGACTCTCATGTTCTTTTCACCATCTCTTCTGCAATGGGTCTGAGCCTTGGAGGGTGTGAATGAAATGTGTCATCTAGTGTTGAACACTCCACTGTCACTTCTCAGCACTATGGTGAGTTTTGTATCACCCCATGGCCATTGAAAAGAGAAGCTTCTCTAACCAAAACTAAGAGAAGCATTAATATGTGGACATAAACCTAAGTGTTTAGAAGGCATTTTGGTGGACATAGTATATGCATTTAGCCATACAACAGTAGTCATTACTCCCCTAGGGCTTATGACCTCTCCAGCTATAGGTGTTTGACTAGGTCTTCAGTACTAGGCATGTACATGTATTCTCTCCTGTGGAGCGAGCCTCCAATCCAATCAGAAAGCAGTTGGTTTCTGCCATAACAGACATGCCACTATTGCACCAGTAGGCGCATCTGGCCTAACAGTAAAGCTTTCAGGAACCACCACTGTTCAACACTATGAATGACTTCTCTTGCCCAAAAGGCTGCATGAAACATAGCTCTTTTCAGCATTCTGACAGCTAGTCAACAAGAAGGAGGTTTCCAGCTCTGCTCCAGCTTGATTTCCCAGTGTAGCCCAAGTATGTGGAGTCTCCAGCAATAGGGTCTTTCCATCTAGCTCTGGTTGGCAACCAAGAGACTTGGCAATGGCCTATAAAGTTTCGGGGGCAGCAGAGGGCTACCTGGCCAACAACTCACTGGAAATGATCCCTCCCCTGGCACTGAAATTTTTCTAATAATAATCTATGATTTCTGGGCACAATATGCACATCCATAGAATACTTCAAATCAAACTCTTTAAATATATATATTATTGGCTAGCAAAAAAGTAAGTTTCCACATGACTTATTCATAACACCTTACATTTTTATTAATCCTCCTTCCACCCTTCCTTTTATCCATCCCTTGATCCCATTCCAGGGTCTCTAATTGGACTGGAGCTTGCTGATTAGATTATACTGGCTAACCAGCCAGACACAGGTATTCATCTGTATCCATTTCCCTTGTCTTGGAATTATACTTTGTATCACCACACATGACTTTTTAAAAAATTGTTTTTAATGCATGGCTTCTGGGGATCAAACCTAAGTCTTCTTAGGTTTTTATAGCATGTTATATACTTAGCAATCTCTTCAGTTCAGATGAAGGCATTTAAAAATATTTTACTACTAGTATTCCTACAAACACAAGAAATTATCAAATCATGAAGAATAGAGAGTCATCAAAAGAAAGGGGGAAGAAAGAACTCCTTTAAATATCAGAGAAACGAATGAAATGACAGAACAAGTCCAAGATGCACATGAAAATCTCCCAGTGAGCAAAGACCCTGAAACAATAATATATGTATATATACATATACATATATATACATATATATATATACACCTACAATGGAGTTTGCCAATTACCTACATGCAGATTTGAGTAAGACTGTTGAATATGCTAACCTGGGATATACCGACGCATAAAATGAAATAACATGGAAATAACCACCAAGAAAGTGAGTGAAGACAGAGAAGAGCAGAGGTCCATAGACTGAGCTCCAGGAGATACCCAGAAATTGGAGAAGGGCTAGGAAGGAAGAGGCTGTCTTAGAACCCAAGTGAAAAAAGAGTAACAACTATGTCAGAAGCAAGTGCCGAACCAAGTCAGATGAGATTGAGGAACCAAAAGGTAAAGTTAATACTCTGAGTGCTGATGCAGCTGCATTCATAGCACTGGTATATATGGCAGTACTCAAAGGGTAAAGATATCTTAAATCCTTCAGAAAAGTCAAATAAATGCACTAGATAAAACATAGAATCTGGGGGCTAGAGAGATGGCTCAGCAGTTAAGGCACTTGCCTATAAAGCCTGATGACCCAGGTTGGATTCCCCACTACCCACATAAAACCAGATGCACAAAGCAGTGTGCATGCATCTGGAGTTTCTTTGCAGTGACTGGAGGTCCTGTGCCCATTCTCTCTGTCTGTCTCTCTTCTATCTCTCTCTGATTACAAATAATTACATACACATGAGAACCTGAGTTTGATCTTCTGTCCCGCAGAAAATGCTGGGAATGACTGTGCATGCCTGTAACTCCAGGACATCCTTTGTTTTCCTCTGGCTTCTGCTCATGTGCATACAGGGTTCAAGCTTGTGCACATACATGTACACATATATACATCATATTCAGACACACACCAAATGGATAGACACCAAGAGAGAGGCAGTATGTGAATATATTGGGTACAAGAATAGGATTTCAAAGGGTAAATGTGTACAAAAGATGTAAGTTTCTTCCTACAGAAGAACACAACTACCTAAAATTAAAAACTCAAGATATCTTGCCATTTAGAAATATATTAAAATATGTACCAGAGAACACACCAGAAAGTGGTCTTTCAGAAAAGAAGGCACTGAGAATAAAACAAGTGGTCTTAACAGAAAAAGTAGGCATGGGAGAAAAGGAGACAGGCCAAGTAGACTGAAAGTAATCTTACAAATATGGAAATAAAACGGGGAAAACACAGAGGTGGAAGCAATAAGAATATTGAGAAGAAAGTTGAAGGGGTGTGGTAACAATAAAAGGGAGTTAGGGATGGGCAGCACGGGTTTAGGCAGGGAAAGCCTTGAGCAGGAAACTGTCCAAATCTGAAGCCATCTTTGACACCACTGACTTTAAATGCTGAGGATGGGGTTGGGGATTTAGCTCGGTGGATGAGCACTTGCTTAGCAAGGCCCTGGGTACAATCCACCACACAGAAAGAAATCGTTTTTAAAGAGCTGAAGATGGTTGAAAAAGTGTGGGAGCAAAAAGTCCCCTGGGTGAAGAGACCACATAGACAGTTCATCTAACATCAAGGACACAAGGTGGCAGAAATCCAAATTAGCACTGAGCTGGGAAAATAGAACAAACTTACATTATTTATTGACATTACTTTTTGGGCAGTTAAATACTGAACTCTTTGTACCCAGTCTTGTCCATGAGTTTGTGACCTTAGTTTTTTTGTTTGTTTGTTTGTTTGTTTTGTTTTGTTTTTTTGGTTTTCAAGGTAGGCTCTTGCTCTAGACCAGGCTGACCTGGAATTCATTATGTAGTCTCAGGATGGCCTCAAACTCACAGAGATCCTCCTACCTCTGCCTCCTGAGTGCTGGGAGCCACCACACCTGGCTGTGCTTTCATTTTGAGGGAGTCCCACATCACTTGTAGTCTGGATGGATCCGTGCATGATCTCTGCATCTCCCATGATGGAATCAAAGAGGGCTGTGTTTTTTCCTTCCTACAACAAAAAGCAGGAATGGGAGGGGAGGATGCTTCAGTTTGGCAAGCCAACTTTAATTCTTGAATAGGTAAGAAAATAAGGTGGAGTGTTTGGAAGGTGAAATCATCCCAGTAGCAATGAAACAAAAGAAATCATGAGAGTTGATATTCTCCCCCTGGGCTCTGAGCCCCCTTGACCTCCTATTTCTTCATAATTCAACTCTAATTTTAGAGGCCATCAAGATCGTTTCGATGGAATTATGTTTTCCAAGAGATTGCCTGATTTCTTTTCTCTTCCTTGCAGCCCACATCACTGACTGATACATCAGGAGATGAAGTTGATAGGATCAGGGAGCTCACTAGATGAGCAACACCAAGTTCAACTGCTATGCCAAGCATGAAATGGAAGATTATTAATTACCATTGTCACAGATGAAAAAACAACTAAGAAGTAACCTTCATTGAGACAAAGACACAGAGTTCAGTTGTTCATCCATGCTTAGTTTCAGCTTCAGAGGCCGCTGGAGAAAGGTGTGCAGGAGAGCGGGCTCCAGAGCTGACCTGGTTGGAGCAGTGGACAAACATAACACCACAGTGTCATCCAGTGAGGAGGAGGATGGAGGGAGGAAATCAGACTGCTGAGAGACAGGTCTTCCTAGAGACATGCAGCACAAAGAAGGGGACAGTTATCCTCGCCACTCACTGAAGATTGGTCCTAGAGAGATGAAGGGAGCACATGGGAAACAGCTAGCCTTGGTCCTGGAGACACGCACCACAAAGACAGTTATTTTTGCCATCCGCTAAGGATTGATGCTAAGACTCCCCCTGGATTCTAGAACCCATGGGTCTTTAATTTTGCTTTAATGTTTTGCTTTTTAAATGCTGAGTTTCTTATAAGGTCTTGATGGTTAGAATAATAGTGTTTAGTCACATAGTGGCAATAAAATACGGAGTTAAGGACCAACGTCGTGGGTTCCGCAGTACAGGGTTGATGTTGCACACTGCTAGCTTATTTTAATATTTGGCATCAAAAATGTAAATGAGTTTGGGTACAAGTTTCAGAAAAAAATGGGCTATAATTGGCTTAACCCATAAGGGACTGTATTACCCACCTTAGGAATAAGAAGTCATAGTTAGGATACATCCAGCAGTGGATACATCCATTAGGATACATCCCAGCTCTGCTTCTCTAGGATACCATTGGCTCTGTCCAACTCTACCAGTCAGATCTGTCCTCAGGATGAGTTGCAGCCTTGGGAATGAATGAAGGACTAACCTCCACTGTGAGGAAGTGTTTCCCATATGCTGAGTCCTTCTCTTTCCTCTTCTCACCTTGGCTACAATCAGGTCACGAGTCATGCCTACCCCATGACTGACTCAGACCCTTTCAGATTCAGCCCCGGAGGCAGGGACCACCTTTCCTACAGCACTTGGCTAGGCAATAGAAGAGTTAATGTAGACCCCTGGACAAATAAGAGGTGAAGACGATGAGGCAAGAATAGTGGGGGTACAGGTGGAAGGCAGTCATGGAGCAGAAGCCCTGGGGCCAGCCCGGTCTGAAGCATGGTGCACAGCCACACATTGAAATCCACTGATTCACTGGCTGTGATTTTTGGATTTGGAGATGACTTTAGGGAAATGTTCATCTTTATGGAATTGTGAAAGGTCCATCATAAACATGATTCCAATTTGAATAATTCCGAAGCCATGGTTGTGCAGCCCCAGCCAAACTCTATCATTCTCATTTTCTTTTCCTCTTTGTCTGGGTTCTTGCCTCCTAACACCTTCCAAAACCACACGTGGCTACACCCTTCTCAACTCCCACTACAGTTCCGCCAAAGCCAGTGATTTGTGGGCAGGGGGACAGCATGGAAGTGGGTGTGTGGGTCAGGAATAATTAAAAAGTGTCAATGGTCAAAGAAGTAGAAATCAGTCCAGGCCCAACTGAGGCATTTAGCCATTTTACTGTTGCCTCCTTTTAGGCCTCATTCAGCTTATAAATATTAATTTAAAGACTACCAACAAGGACAGTAAACGAATTTAGGCATAAAACTTCCTGTCAGGGTGATTTATATCCAATAAAGGGGATCAGGGTAGAGAAAGCCTGCTCTGCTAAGTTTATGATAGTGAAATAGTACCATCAAAATGAAAGGCTTTCAGTCTGTCCAGGCCGTGTGGGTGTCTCCCTTCTTAACAAGCAGCAGCTAGAATTGCATTGCATTATTTGCTTTCATGGGTGCCTCACACAGCTGAGGGAAACTTGGCATTGCTAATTGAACTGGTATAGATTTATAGGCTCAAGGCCCAAGCATGAGAGAGATTATTAGGACTTAAAAGATAATAGCACCAGCAAGAAAATTAAAACTGCTTTCTCCACTTATATTTCAATAGTGCCTAACTCCCAGGCTTTATGCATCCAACAATGCATTGCTTGAAAGCTCTGCCTTAGAGTCTGTGCAGAAGAGACTGCACATCAGGGAACAACAGGCAGCCACGTGCATCTGAGAGGGACTGTTCTCTGGGTTAGGGATCAGTTACCTCTAGATGGTCACTTCTGGGAGACAATGGTCTGGATCTCAGGTGCATAGTACCATTAGAGGTGCAGCATTTTCTACTCTGCTCCGTGCTCTCTTCACACGCTTTTGAGAAGAGACACAGTGCCCCTCTGGAGCAAAGAGCGGGTTGGAGCTCTAATGGCCTCCACCATGACATGTCCTACTCTGTGTTGAGGAAAGCAAACAAGGATGTGAACAGGGACAAGATACTCCTAAGGACCCAGTACCAGTGACATATCTCCTTCGGGTGGGCTCCACTCCCAGCGTTTCTAGAACCTCCCAAAATATTACTACCAACTGGGGATGAAGTGTTCAAAGTATGAGCATGTGGGGGACATTTCAGATTCAGATGTCAACAAGGGTATGTGGAGGGACTAGTCAGACTCTGGACAAAAAATAATAAGATGAACTAAACAACAAGGTAACAAATTAATGTTCCTTCTGTCTCATCTATTCACACGTTGACTGAAACATCAAGAAGTATTTACATGAGCCTACACCTTAGCAGACATGTCGTCAAAGAAAACAGCTAGCAAATAAGCATGGAAGGATGCCCCACTTCCCATCTTCTCCTGGAAGTGCACACTAAAATAAGAAATGCTACATCTAAATACAGGACACTCTCAGCATGTGTGCAAGCAAATCATGTAATGGGAACTCTCTTAATTTTCCATGTTTTTCCGGACCTAACATTTTCTTAAAAATAAATTTTGTAAAATAAAAAAGAGAAATATCATGGTAAACATAAAAAAAAGACTTCAATATAAAAATTTTTGATGTGTTTGTTCAAATAGTAACCTAACCTAAATGACTTCCTGTAATTTCCATGAAGTCTAAGGTAGCTAGGGCTAGAATTTAGAGCAATGCCTTCTTTCTTTGCTTAGTATTTACTGTAAGGTACTTGACAAGTACAAGAGGGCAGGAAACAGCGAGATACAAAACAATCAATGCCCTCAAACTAGTTGACTGCCAATAACAAGAGATCCATCCACACAAGTCAACTAGGTTTGGGAAAAAAGAAGACAGCCATTGTTGACTGTAGGTATTTAAACGGAAATGTCTATGTGTTACGGGTCCCTTGGAAATTCCACATCAGGGGTGCATCGATGTCACAGTGTAAGGAGATGAAGGTTGTTTCTGTGTCCACATGACTAGAAAGAGATACAAGTATACATGGATAATGTTCTATTATTAGAAGTCACCCACTATTAGTTTAACCTACCAAAGTTAATACAATCTAAATTGTGTATGTGTTGCAGGCTGGGTGGTACAATAGAACCACAACTTCACCCTTGCACCTCACACTCTCTGGGAGACAGTGGGGTGGTTAGGGTATATTTGATTTTGTTTTCCAGTGGCTGTCTCATTGAAAAAGCTGGTACTCATGCTATGAGATATAAGAGTCTTTATGCCCATTTTCTACCTGTCCCAGGTACAACCCCTCCCCCACCCTCCCAGCTCTCTCTTCACATCATGACCCAGGAAGGATAACGCCCTTAGCTAAATTCTCTTCCATCTCCATCTTCAGAGATTACAGAATTGTCCCTTTAAGGGGAGAAATGAGGTGTCCACGCTGGCTTTCTACAAATAGGGCTAAGTATGATGGAGGACATAATAAAAGACTTTGAGATTCCCTGAAGTTCCATGTGAAAATCACTCCAAGATTTAAAAATAATGGGGATGTATATGTGGAAGAAAGCCCTGAATGGGGCTATATGTTTCCTAAAGAGAACAGTATGGTCGAACAGAGCTTTGATGGTAGAATTAACATGAAACAAAGGCCCTCTGAGGAAGATCAGTCAGAAGAGAAATGAAGAATACATAAAACTTTGTTTAATTTATGGAATTTATATGCTGCTGACCAGTAAGTAGAAAGTTCCATTCCCTGGGTCCTCACTATCACTCATGTATTACTTGTCAGTAAACGTGATGTACTCGGAACATAACAGCTACGGCAATAGTTCTGTTCCCACTGCAGCTTTACTGCGCCCATGAAACTCTGCAATCCTTAAATTCCCTCACTGTTAACATCTGCTCAAACATTATTGGTCCCAGATAGCCAAGCTGCTCTGAAATTACATTTAGCAGAGTAGTTAATGCTAACAGTATAATTCTAGACGCAACCGTGTTTGAAAAGAGCTTTATAACCACCATGATTGTGCTTCCTTCAGGTTTTATTTCTTTCATATCTGTTCTGTGTACAATCTCAGCATGACTTCTGAAAGATAGCATGTTTTACATCATGTGTGTGTGTTATAGATACAAGACAGATAGATGTTTCTGTAAACATCATGTGATATTTTAATACTCTGTAACCCCATCTCTCTTTTTCTAGAACTTTTTTTAATGAAAGGAAATTTCATTACAAAATATGATTGTAAAAATTTAGTAATTTGAGGTAGGAAATTGATCAGATTTCTGTAAAATGATGCTATCACCCTGTGAATGTGACTGGAGTGTTTTACATCCAAACAGTTCTACATTTAGGTTAAAAATAAGCAGAGCACTGTGGCTTCTGTCACTGAAGACTCAATCATCCTATAATCATAAGCCAATTAAAATGTTTTCCAAAAACCCTTTATTCTAAAAAGCTATCTTTGTTACCAATGTGATCATATTAACATTGTACTCAGGTACTTCACAATAATAGATAGAGGATATCAACACATTGTATATGAATATAACTAATTATATATTGTATAATGAAATATGATACTCAACCACTTTAGAATATGAATATTTATCTGAGTATGTCCTTTTTTTAAAATTACTTGGTAAGTAGTGAAGATTTCTCTTTTCCAGAAAGTACACTTTCCCAAATTAAAAGGAAAATTTCTAATTCATGTTCATCATCAAACATAAGTACATAATAGTGAGTTAACATCAGTGACATCGCACATGTTTATTATTTTCTAATTCTGTGGACATTAGGAAGCACATCTTCCAAAGAAAGTATGAAGAATGGTATTTTAAGAAGAGAGGGTGAAAGCTTAGGATTTGTGAAGGAAGAGAGACTAATCTAGTGTGTCCTTACTGTTAAATTTAACAGGCTTCCACATAATGTTTCTCAAATGCACAAGATAATTGCTCAAATTAATGTCAAGAAATATATTGTTGTCAAGGATAATGACTTGAGGAAATTATATATATACACATGTGTGTATCTCTATGCAGGCTGCCTCCTCGGTACTTTTGTACTTGTGTTATGTATATTATTAGTGTCTGGTGAGGTCAGGGAGCAATTACATTCTTAGCCATCTCTGCAGGATATATGTAAGGACATAAGTAAGATTAAGAGTCTTGCCTTACAGACAGGTTAGGATTTAGCCTCCACCTCCCAGATCCCCTGCATCTGCAGGAATGTTCTTCCTGGATTCCTCACTCCTCATGCCAAGAGCAACTAACTGCACAGTCCTCAGAAACCCTCTGGTCAGAACTCCTTTGCTTTGCACTGCTGCTCTCTGCTTGCTGCCTGACTTTTTGTCTGGATGTCTGAGCCAGCTACATACCTGCCTGCAATCGGACTGTGCTTTGTGTGTGATCTGAGGTGACCCTTGCTTAAACAGCAAGCACTGGGGCAAACCCTGCTTCTAGGTCCTGGGGCTCAGTGAGACACTCGCCCCGCTGTGCTCTATCCCAGGCTCTGCTGTAATCCCTGGTGGTCTCCTCAGTCCTGCAGGGCTTTCATGCTGGATTTTTTTAGCCACTACTTTATTTCTTATTTTTTGACTTTCCGAACCCAAACTTCTTTTCCTGGGTTGATGTCATCAAAATATTATTTCTCTTATGGTATTTTTCCAAATATGGCATACTAGCTTTAAGTATAGAAGGAAAAGAAGATACTGGGGTTTTCTTTTGTTAATATTTTATTTATTTATTTGCATAGAGAGAGAGACACAGAGAGAGAGAGAGGCACAGGAAGGCCTCTAGCCACTGCAAATGAACTCCAGATACATGTGCCACTTTGTACATCTGGTTTTATGTGGGTACTGGGGAAATGAACTCTGGTTGTTAAGCTCTACAGGCCTTAACCACTGAACCATCTCTCCAGCTCAGGATTTCAAACAAATTCACAGTCATCTCCCAGACCATGCAAAATGCTACATTGTCAGTGTAGCATTAATTTTGTAGCGATGATTTTTGCCTTTGTTATGTTCATCTTCTCACCTTGCACTAGAATATGCAGGAAAGAAATCTAATATTTGAGGTCACAGCAGAGCCTGATTAGTGAGCAGCAGTGATCAGAACCAGCTAGCTGCTTCTCCTGCATTCGACTGTGGCAGCAAAACTTCGTATCACCATGATCTTCTTCTCTTTTCTCATTATTGCTATAAAACTGCAGCTGCATGGAATTATATGGATTCAGGCAAGGCAACTTCTACAGGAAGGAGAAAAGGGAGATAGAAGGTTATTTACAACTCTTTCAGGATTGGTATATGTATAAGGGAGGCTTGGGAGGGGAAGGAAGAAGGAGAGAAACAAAGACCAGGAATGAGAGAATTGATCCCTTTCTCCTCAGTCTTCTTTGAGACTTGTCACTAAGAGACCATGGACAGGTTCTGCCTAGGAGCCACAAAAGACCCAGTTAGAGGGGCTCAGCAGACAGGAGCACTTGCAACACGAACATGAGGGCTCATGGGATGTGCACATCTGCACACATATGTGCATACACTGTGTGCATTATACCAGACCACACCACACCCACACAACCACACCACACCCATAAAACCACACCCATACAACCACATCACATCATACCACACCACACCCATACAACCTCATCATACCACACCACAAATCACACCACACCACACCACATCACACACCACACCACAACACACCACAACCCATCATACCACACCACATCACACCACACCACACCCTTACAACCACATCACACCACACCTATACAACCACAAACACCACAACACACCACAACACACCATCCCACACCACATAACACCACCCCACACCCATAAAAAAGGCAACAAAAGACCCCATAGGAACAATCCTCTTGGCTTCCTGCTGCTCCTTCCTGCTTTGAGATCCTCTGTAGCCCCTAATAACTGCCTGGGCATAGCCAGGCCTGCTTTGGCTGTGGCTCCTGCGACAGGAGGTAGATGGGCAATAGCCCATTCCTCCCCCAGTACAGTTGGGTCATCTTTTTTCTTTTAAGAATTTATTTATTTGTGAGTGGGGGGATGGGCATGTCAGGGCCTCTAGCCACTGCATATGAACTCCAGATGCATTCACCATTTTATGCATCTGGTTTTACATGGGAACTGGGGACTCGAACCTGGGTCATTGGGCTTTGCAGGCATGCGCCTTAGCCGCTGAGCAATCTCTCCAGCCCTCATCTCTTACTCCCTTCTCTTTCTCACTTTCCAACTAAGATTCACAGAAACAAGACCTGAAATATCATTTAGTGTTCAGATCACAGTTGGAGCCACAGCGAACTCCAGCCAGGTGCATTTAATAAACAGCCAGCAAAAACCTGATTGGATAAATCAGTCAGCAGAGGACATGACCACGGTGCAAAGAAGCAGCAAGGCAGGGGTGATCAGGGCCACCTTGGAGTAAGAATGGAGCAGCTCTGAGGCCCTGTGCTCCCACCTCTGCCCTCCGTGGGTCAAAGCTCTCCCTGCGCCGACAGTTTTGCTGCACTGAAGGAAGGTCTTTCCTGGTAACCAAATGAACCTGACAAAGGCAACCAGAGTCACCTCTTTCCCTCAGGAGCACACCATCCAAGGCCACTACTATTGCTGGGTTACATGAGCATATTATAGCCACCAAATTGCCCTCTAATTATGGATGCCTAGATGTTAATGCTGCTCTTGCTTTTGGTTCGAGAGGCTTCTCTTTTCTGATGGTGGTAACTAGGGATCAGTCAGCTCATACAAGGAACAGCTGGGAAGACCGGTGCTGTCTGCACTGAGATGATCTCAAAGTGTCTTTACCTGGTTAGTCCAGTCACTATTTATGAGACCTTCACAATATTAGCAGTGATGATTATTAGTGACCAAAATATGGAAGCAAATATACAATCTTAGTAATACATCACAATTGGAACCCATGAAACAATTTCCATAAGACAAAGAAGAAATGAATACAGCTATAGATTTAATCAAAGATCATGGTCATACACATCAATATCTGATGATCCTGAGAACACTGTTGACCAGAAAGTTTCAGAGTGACAAAAAAAAGACAGGGATTTTGACTAAATATTTCTATCAATGCACCATCTCAATACAGACTTTACTGACAAATTGGTCACAAAAAGGATTAATTTAGTTTATAAATTAACATGAGGATTATGGGTTAACATAATGTAACATTTTGAAATAATACCTGAATTTTTATCAAGTTTCTGGCTTATAAGAAGACTGTGATTAAATATAGTAGAAATTAACATGTAGATTTCTTAAATTGAAAATAGGATGTATAAAGTAATCTGGAGTTGTCAGGGTAAAATGTCTTAAATACTTCATAATTCAAAATCTTAACTTTTTAATTTTATACTTTTGAGGTGCTGGAGATTGAACCTAGGATCTCACACCATGCTATATGTCCATACCCCTGCAAAAATAGTTTTTTCTTTTTTTAACATTTTTATTGGTATATAATTATACATATTAGCATAACAAGATGCTCAGTATCATAAGTTATTAGAGAAACCCCTTAAAAGCCAGGGTAACATACCCCTTATGCTTTATTCTCCCCCACCACATTCTTTCTGCTACCTCTTCTACAAACATAAATTAAACTAGATTAATACATCAAAAGCACATGGGATCTGGGACCTCAGTGGTAGGTAGAGCACTTGCCTCACATGTACAGGGCTCTGGGTTTGATCCCCAGAAGTACAATAGAAAAGAAAAAAAAAAAGTATGAGGAAGGCATCAGAATTTAGATTTTAAGCCTTTCTTTCTCATAGAAAAAGTGAGAATAGTAATTTCTATATTGTAAGCCTATGATTAGGATTAAATAAAATAATTCATTCAAAATACCCACTTCCAACAGTGGCCTAATAATTAACTATTATTGCTAATAGAAGGTAATATGTTGGCAAAACTAGGAACACAGTTAAGGATCAGTGGTCGCTACATGTAGGGTGACAGGGAGACAGACAAATCTATGGAACACAGGAGATTTTCAGGGTATGAACCCACTTTGTGATATTTTCAATCGTGGGCTCTGGAGCAGGGGAGATGGCTCAGTTAGCAAAGGGCTTCCTGGATAAGCATGAAGACCGGCTTCAGACCCCCACTATCCACATGAAAAGCTGGAATGGTGGCAGGCATCCATAATCCCAGTGCTGAGGATCCCTGGATTTGCTGGCTAGTTTATCTAGCTGAATTTGTGAAATCTGATTTCAGTAAGAGATCTAGTCTCAAAAATCAAAGTATAGAGTGGTTGAGAAAGACATCCAACATGCACACCCACTCACAGACACCCACACACATACACACATGCACATACATCACACACATATACATACAAAAAATAAAAATAATACTATTGGGTACAAATCACTATGTTATCTATCTAAATCCATAGTTTCTGGCATTCATAGTGACCCCTGATATGAACTATAGACTTAGGCTGATGGAGTTTGAAGGCTGTAACACATAATCTAGATACTGGATACCCACCGAAGTCTTGGAGCAGGGGCAGAGATATGTGGGAACACTGCTGTGAGTTTAAAACTGTTCAAAAAATGTAAAATGGGTGCTGGAGAGATGGCTCAGAGGTTAGAGCACCTACTACAAACATGGTGGACTGGAAGGACCTGAAAAGCCCGAGTTTGATTCTCCAGTACCCAAGTGTCACCGTCAGCTTTATGTCACAGGGATGAACCTCCAAACCAGGCACAGTTTGTGTGAGGAAAAGAAATTCATTTGAAGCTTCACAGATCCAAGCAGAGAGAAAAAAAAATCAGCCACCATCACCACACACACACACACACACACACACACACACACACACACACACACACACAAGCAAGCAAACAGCAGGGAACTTGAGCCAGGCTCAGGCTTCTCTCTGCATACCTTAGGCTGGAATTCCAGATCTGCCCCCAATAACACCTTAGGGCTGGACCTTAGGATCAGGTGACACCTCCTCCAGCCAGGGGGCTGGAGATAAGCTTTTAATAAAATTCCTGAATCTACTGGGGGACATCCATGCAAACTACCACACCATGTAAATAGCAAGGCATGTTCATGTGTGCCTGTAATCTCAGTCTTGCCATGACCAGCAATAGCAGGTTTTTAGTCATTCAAGAGTTGAGTAACAGACTCATCTCCAGGAAATATGCAGATGTGTGATAGACATTTGCTCTTCTCCTCTGGCCCTGTGCATGCCTTGGGGGTGCACAGAACTGCACATATCACATGTATGCATATATCACACAGCACACCACACATTCTCATGCACACAAGTGCTCCCAAAAAGCAGTCTGTTAATGTCTTTAAAAGAGTGCTTTAGAGCTAGAGAGATGTCTCAGTGGCTAAGATCACTTGCTTCAAGTATGAGGGCCTGAGAAGACCTAAGACCTCCTTCCTGAGTTTGATCCTCCAGGACCCAGGTAGACAGCTGGAGTCCTGTGGGGAGTAGAGGCCCAGGATTGCTGGGACTTGCAAATCACAGCTGCACATGCAGAGAAAGAGAGACTCCATCTCAAGGAAGTGTGTGGATGAGCAATAGAAGGAGGACACCTTGCATTCTCTCTGGCCTCTGCATGCCTGAAATCCTATCTGCACACATACATATGTGAGTGTACACCACACACACACAGAGAGAGAGAGAGAGAGAGAGAGAGAGAGAGAGAGAGAGAGAGTTTGAATATGCACCATGCCACATACTCTACATGCAAAAATGTGCTTTAAAACTAATGTAAGGTGATACTTTCAATAGATACTTTCAATAGATGGAATTCTCTTCTTAATGCCCTATAGATATATTGACTTATTAAACCTTTATGTCAGTCTTCTGAGAAAATAAAAGCACAGAGTGGTTGAACACTGTCACAGGTCACGGGTGGTAAAGGTTGGACCCATACACTGTGCTGGTTTTGAAGCAGGAATACTTACAAGGGATAATGTAGGAAAACATTCCCAGAGTGACATAAGAGTGAAATCCCATGATCCCTCACAGTCCAGCCTAATTCAAAATCAATTATTGGAATCTTTCTGAATAAATCTCACACTGGTGGACTGAGCCATCTCACGTTCTATTTAGGGGATTAGTTTGATGAAGGAAATGAATTTTGAACACTACCTCTCAAAACAGTATTATGGCACTGGAGAGATGGCTCAGTGGTTAAGGTGCTTGCCTGCAAAGCCTAATGACCTGGGTTCAATTCCCAGTACCCACAGAAACCCAAATGCACAAAGTGGCATATTCATCTGGAGTTTGTTTGCAGTAGCTAGAAGCCCTGGCATTCTCTCTCTCTCTCTCTCTCTCTCTCTCTCTCTCTCTCTCTCTCTCTCTCTCTCTCTCTCTCTCTCCTCTCCTCTCCTCTCCTCTCTCTCTCTCTCTGCCCCATTACAAATAAATATATTTTTAAAAACTGTTTTGACTTGCATGCTATTATGAATATTTTACCAGTCAGGAAATTGAGACTGTGAGAAATTAGGTTATTCACCTTTGATAAGGTCTTGGGGATCCAGACAGGAACAAAATCAACTAGGTAACTCCTTGAAGGTCACCCCAAAAGTGGCTACAGGGGCAGAGTTTGGTATCTAAATCTGTCTTTCTCACACTGACCCCTGCTAGTTCCCAAGGCAGGTTTACTTGTATAAAGTGACCCCCCAGATGGGTTGATACCCTCTCCCCACACCACACACACTGTACATCAGTCCCTGTGGAAAGAAAAAAAATAATAATAAAAACATTGTCCTCAATACATATGAGTCATTTGTGTGTAAGTCACATTCTATAGAAATATAAGGAAAAGAAGGAATCCCTGAGCCCAAAATGACTGAAACTGGAATTTGCAAGTCCTGGTCAGGCCAAACTGTGGACAATACTTGGCTTTTCTCATATCTTGCTTCTTCCTTCATCTCTTCCCAGATCCCGTTTCCATTTTTCATTCCCATATTTTCCATTTTTATGAAAAATGTTTTAACCCTTTTGAGCTCTGCACACATTTCAACTCAACTATTTTGCAGACAAGGGACTGAGTAGAGTCATGAAATCACGCTGGAAAGTCCTTTCCTCTGGCTTCCCTCTCTGCCATCGCTCCCTCTGCTTCCACAGCTCGTCAGTGGTAATTTTTATTTCTCCAGCCGCATATTCATTTTAATGTTTTACAAACAGTAGAGGAGAGCAGTCTAATAAATTTGTTCTAATTGTCTTTCTACTGCACCTGTGAACGTCTGAGAACGCATGTTTTAGGCTGAGAAAAGCACTTTCCAAAAAAATATTTGGAGAAGCTGCATTAAAATTGAGTGAAAATTAAAGAGTAGTTCTGTGTGTGCTAAAAATCACTCCAGGGCATGTTTTAGGAGCTGGTTAATACATACAGCACATGGCTGAATGCAACCAGAGTTAATTCCCAGGCAAATGTTAACAAAGACCAAATGAGCCCTGTTGGATCCAAACACCATATTTCAGGGCGATGACACTCACATTGACACCTAAACTAGATTATATATTTCTGTGCACAAAATAGAAGTTTGCACAAAGTTACCATTTGTCATCAACAATTTATCGATTACATATGTCAGATTCCTTTGTCAAAATCAATTAGGGGATGATTGGGGAACTAGATCAGTTTGTAAAGTGCTTGCAAGTATGAAGACCTGAGTTTGATCCCCAGTAAACATTGAATTTGGGGGTGCACTCCTATAATCCTAGAGGAAAGGATGTAAAGAAAGTAGGATCCTTGGAGCTCTCTGTGCTGCTAGGTTAACCTAATCGATGGACTCCAAGCAATGAAAGATCTTATCTCAAAAATCGGTGCACAGTGTTCCTGAGGATACACACATGCACACACACACACACACACACACACACACACACACACACACACACACACACTATGCAAAAAAGTTGTAAAAAATAGCTAGAACTTAAAATAATCCAATAGCAGCTATCCTACAGTGCCTAACTTATTAAACTAAATAGTCAAATCTAACACAAACCGAGCGAAGGCAATTGCCTCTCTCTGTTTTGAAGAGATTACTTTGAAATGTTTTCTCTGTTTTACTTAAGTGGGCTAAAATGCAGATAAAAGTCAACCACATGAGTCAACCATAAAGAAGTTCTTATAATACTGGCTGGTTTCATTACAAATCTATATTCCTACTTGAAATTGATTCTTATAACACATTATATTTTGTTAGATCATTAGTAAACAGAATAATGAGAATCTACTTTGTGAATATAGAATAAAATACCGAGAAGGAATAGTCGAGTGCTCAGCACTGGATGAAACTGCTCTCTCACACCTACCAGGGCTAAGGAAGCATTGTGGAGGGGGTGGTGGAAAGAATGTAAGAACCAGAGAGTGTGGAGGGACACTACTCTCTGGACAGGAAGTGACCTCATAACAGTGGTAGGTTACCATTGCCTCCGCAAGCCCTGCACAATACTGAGGCCACCAACCTTTTGACATAAATGATGGAGGAGGCCCAAGAGATATCATAATAGAAGGCCTAATTAAAAAGAGGAGGAGCTTCTGTGAAGTAGGGTGGGGAAGATAATGGTAAGGGGTTATGATCAAATTACATTATGTTCATATATTAAAATTCTCCATTAAAAATATCCAAGGCTTTTTTTAATATATTTGAGCCTATATCCATAAGATACAGCATATAGTAGGTACTCAATAAATATCTGTTAAATAAATGAGAAGATGAATGCATGCGGAGATTAAATGCGATATTAGTCAATGAGTAAAACTTCCCTCCCCTATCAACAGACATTCACTTTGTAGTCTGGTGGAAGAACAGAATGAAAGAGGAGATTTGATCATTCTTCTTGGGAAATTTAGAATCTCCTTGGTAAGGAAAGTGAAATGTGATATTTGTATAATTTCTGTAAGTATAATAATCTGCAAAAAATAGTAGCCAGGTCATTAATTATGAATAGTCTACCATGATATACTGCCTCACCATAATCCCAGAGCCCAAATAAAAATTGTCTTTTTTTTTAATTGACTCTCTTGGATATTTTGCTACAGAAATCTAATATATGAATGATTTTCAGTAGACAAGAAGATTTTCTAGGTTGATTATACTGAGAGAGTGTGGTAGGGAAGTGTATTAGGGTTCTCTAGAGGAACAGAATCAACAGAATGAAATATAATAAATAAAAAAGGGGTTTATTGAATTAGCTCATAGCAGTCCCACAATAGCAGTCTGCAAGCCCAAGAGTCAAGGAACAGGTCACTGCTAAATCCACATGGCTGGATGTCTCAGCAGTCCCAATCCAGCACTGAAGGCCTGAAGGCTTCCTGGAAGCTGCTGGTCTTTGGTCCAGGCTGGAAGGCTGACGAAGCTCCATTCCAATGGCGACAAAGAGATGAACAATAAGCACTGGGGCAGCCAGGCAAGCAGGGAAGGAAAGAGATTTTCTTCCCCTTTATATAGGTTTAGGGTGGTGTCTTGCAAACCAATCCCAGACTTAATGGCTTCCTGAGTCTCTGAAATTTCCTTCCTGCCTGTCCACACAGGAAGGGATGTTAATTTCTAGCTGTCCTGACCTTTTTTATATCCTGCTGCCTACTGAGAGGCTGCCTTCCTGTAAACATCCTCAGAGATCCACCCAAGATAATTAAAAAGATCAAGTTGATAACAAAACCTAATCATCACAGGAAGCGATTTTGTGTGTGTGTGTGTGTGTGTGTGTGTGTGAGAGAGAGAGAGAGAGAGAGAGAGAGAGAGAGAGAGAGAGAGAGAGAGAGGTTGGGTCTCCCTGTAGCTCAGGTTGACCTGAATTCACTATGTAGTCTCAGGCTAGCCATGAACTCATGGCGATCCTCCTACCTCTACCTCCTGAGTGCTGCTATCAAAGGTGTGCGACACCATGCCCGGCAGGAAGCTATTTTAAACTGATGGTAATTTGGGGGCCACTTGCAGATTTGAGCTATTTATGGTATCTCCAAGTGTGAATTATATCTTCAGTCATTTGAAGATTACTATATTTGTTTTTGACTTCTCAAAATGAGTCATTAAGTGAAATTGCTTTAGGAAAAATACAGAATCCAAACATGGTTTAACAAGCAAAATCAAGATTAAAGTAACATAGAAATCAAATACTGTGCATAAGAACATATTCAGTCAGTGAAGATATTTAATGAGGAGAAAGTGAGTCCCTGATATTCAAGATTATGACAAATTGGTCAGATGTAAAAAGACTGTGTTGGTTTGAATCAGACATTCCTCACAAACTCATGTGTTCTGAATGCTTGGTCTCCAGCTGATGGTAATTTGGCAGGTGGAGCCTTGCTGGAGAATGTGTGTTGTTGGGGGGCATACTTAGTGGTGTGATAGCCAGGCTCCCCCTTACCACAGTGTCGTAGTCAGCCACACGCCGCTGGGATGAATCTCCAAACCAGGCACGATTTGGGGAGGAAAATTTATTGAACAAATCTAGGGGAAGTTAAGGAAAAAAGCTGGCCCCTTTGCACAGATCCAATCAGAGACAGAGACAGAAGCCCAGCACCAGCACCAAGCAAGCACACTGTAACACACTGTGGTTCACAAAATGCAGATCTCCAGACCAGGGTTCTGGCTCTTCTTTTGCATATATCTCTCCTTAGTATCTTACATCCAAATTAGAAAGGGTCAGTCCCCAGGAGGCTAGGCCAAAGTAGTACTTCCTCTAGCCAGCAGCCTGGAGACAATTAAAATTTTAATAAATCCTTAACTCTTTTGGGGGACATTATTCAAACTACCACACACAGTTTGCCGCACTCTTCTGCTGCTGTTTTCCACCTGCTGTGGTACAGGTGATAACCAGCCTCTGCTCATGCATGCTTTTCTCTGACATCATGGAGTAGTCCCTCAAGACTATAAATCCTTTCCAGTTGTGATGGTTAGACTTTGTTGTCAACATGATCTTTTTCATTATCTTGGGTGGGTCTCTGGGTATGTTCCCAGGAAGGCGGCCTCTCAGTAGGGGGCAGGATTGTAAGGAAGATCAGAGAAACTAGAGTAAACATCCTTTCCTGTGTGGGCAGTGCAGAAAGGAAATTCCAGAGACTCAGGAAGACATTAAGTCTGGGATAGGTTTGTAAGACCTCACCCTTTGGCTATATAATGGGGGAGGAAATCTCATGTTCTCTCTCCTCTGCTTGCCTCCCTGCCCAGCAGGCCAGGCTTCTGGTGCTTGTACATCTCTTCATCAGCAATGAAACTCCAACCTGGACTGAAGACCAGCAGTTCCCCAGGAAGTCTTTATGCCTTCAGTGCTGGATTGGGACTGCTGAGGCCAGCCACGTGGACTCTCTTCCTTGACTCTTGGGCTTGCAGACTGCATTTGTGGGACTGCTATGAGCTAATCCAATGAGCCTCCTTTTTGTTTACCACAGTTCATTCTGTTGATTCGGTTCCTTTAGAGAACCCTGACTAATACACCTCAAGTCAGCTGCTCTTGACAAGTTACTTTGTCCCATAAAAAGAGAAGGTAACTACTGTTGTTTGAATCTGGAAGATTCCCCACAGATTCATGCTTTAATGCTCAATCCTCAGCGTGTGGTTCTGTTTTGGAGGCTACAGTACTTGCCTGGCAGAAACAGGTCACTCTAGTTACAGGTTCTACCCACCTGTGGCTCTGGTCTATTCTTTCTGCTTCCTGATCCTCCAAGAAGTGATGAGCTCTATTTCACACTGTCACCACCACAGATGGAGTCACTCCTGCCATCATACTGTCTCCATCATGCGAGACTGAAATATCTCTGAAACCATGAACCAAAATAAATAGTTCCTCTATCAAGTTGCTTCTCTCAGGGATTGTGTTTATAGAGACAAAAAAGTAACTAATACTGTCTCTCTTATAACTCTCAGTGGGCCTGATATGTGCCTCTCACTGTATTTTCCTATAATCAAGATCTGAGTGAGATATATCTTTACCAAATCACTGCTTAAAGAAAAAGTCCCCCAGAGAACAAAAGCTGGCTGTTACCACTTTCACATCTACTATTATATCATTCTCCCTGTCAACAGATCCTCAATAAATTATTCATTCACTCAAAAGATTTATTTTGAGGACCTTCCTACTATGTGCCAAATACTGTGTAGTTATTAATAAATAGAGGTTGGGGATGCATGGATCACCGACCTGGTTGGGTACTTGCCTAGCATGTGCAAAACTCTGAGTTCAGTCTTCCACACTTCAGAAGTGAAGTGTGGTAGTGCACACCTATAATCCCAACACTCAGGAAGGAGGTGGAGGCAGGAAGGTCCGGGGTTGAAGCTCCATCCTTGGTTTTATAATGAATTGAAGGCCAGCCTGGTAAACATAAGATCCTGTCTCAAAACAAGAAATTTCCCTTGCCTTTAAGAATCCCACAGCCTAGTTGGTAAATGGTCTTAATCTTCCCTCAGGAGTTAGGATTTGCTTGACTCCTTGTCATATTTTGCTATGACCTTCACAGCTAGGGAAAAATGATGATTCTTCTCAGGAATCACGCCTAGTTCTCATGTTAGCTGGGGGAAATGTTTAAAAACAAAGACAGTGTTTTTGAGGGTAGCATGCAATGTGGATGTCTAGTGTTTCTGCTCAGGTCTTACACCTCTCAGCTTCTAGGAAGTGGTTCTGCTGGGGTTTGTGACACAGTGTTTGAACACTTGGCCACCACCCGGTGGTGCTGTTTGAGAAGGTTGTGAAAACATTGGGAGGTGGAGCCTTGCTGGAGGAAGTGGGTCTCTGGGGGATGGGGCCTGGATTTGAGATTTTATGGTTTGGCTTCATTTCTGGTTCACTCTCTGCTTTCTGACAGCAGAGTGACCAGCTGCCCCCCCCCTTCAGTGGTCATGTCTTCGCAATCACAATCAGCCTTAGAACTGTCAGCTGAAATAAACCCTTCCCCCTTTAAGCTGCTTCTTATGAGGCATTTGGTCAAAGCAAGAAGAAAAGCAACTAATTCAAGGGTTTTATCTTATTCCTCTTACAGAAATTCTGGCCTTGCTCTGTGGTTAACTAACTCTCATCTCCCCCAGGGCTTTGGTTCTAATTTGCTCTGCTGGGTTCCTCCAAGTATCAGAGTATCAGGTGGTCCCAACCCTCAGACCCACGGCCTTGCTGTCCACCCTCCTGCAGTCTCTGTAGACTGCCTGCTCCTGGCTTTAGAGTAGCCAGATCACCTTCCTAGTGAAGATCCGCTGTCCCTTGCACTTGTCCAGAGGAGCTCTCCATCACTCTGGTGGAGGGAGGGTGCATACCAGCCTTCCCAGGAGTTGGAAAGAATGCAAATAGCCCTTCAGTCCTCTCCAGAGAGACACAGAGCTGCTCATGTAGGCAGGGCCAGGACTGTCTATCACACAATATGAAAAGATGACTGGTTCGCCTTTGCAGAGATGGTAGGTACCCAGTTTCCTGTTTGGTTTGTCCTGCCCTGAATGCCACAGCTCTGATGTTGATATCTAGCTGCCGCCTGTCTATGTGTGGAAGGGCGACGGTGAGATTAACAGATGACAGACAAGAAGAAGCCATCTGACCATGCCGAAGACCACTTGCTTCTCCCAAGCAGCTTGAATCTCCCTGCACAGGCTGCCGGCTGAAGCCTGTGATTAATGAAGAGATGTCAGAGAGAAGTCTTCTAGCTACGAAGAATGGAGAAGGATTTCTTTGAGAATTATTAGAGGCTGAATGGGAAGAAAGCAAGAAAAAGGAGACAGTCATGAAATAGTTGGCACCGGCAAACATCAGCCAGAGCCATCGCCCATCCCACCTGTACCCTCTGCACCCACACCTTCCTGCTTTCCGGGGGAGCTGTGAGCCCCCTCCCCTGTTATAAATAGCAGCACAGATGTTGACAGAAAAATGTTCCCTTAATTACCATACAAACTGCTGTACTTGAGTGAACCGTTTAAAGCTGCCTCCAAAGGAAGTTCACTCGAGCAATTCCACAGATTACAGTTAATGAACAATATTTCCTCGCACCTATTTAGTGCTCATTAAAATGTAAAAGCCTTTCATTTTAAACAGACGCACAATAAATAATCCCGGCTCCCTCTCTGGCTCGGAGCAGCTTGGGGAGAAGCAGGGAGGAGAGAGAGAGCTGGAGGAGCAGGGCTGGACTGGGCAGGGGAGAGGGGCTGAAGGGGACATCATGGGACCAATTGGCAGGGAAGCAGGGTGGAGCAAAGAGACCCAGCAAAGAGCTTCGGGTTTATTTCTATGTCAGGAAGCCATCACTTGTCTGATAGGAGGGATGTCTGTGTTTGGAGTTCAAAAGACAGATCCTGGGTCCCGACGGATTCTATCCATCCATCCAACACAGGCATCCAGACATGAACCAATGAGGAGACTGGACAAAAGTTACTACAGGCAAGTTGGGATGCAGAGAGGGGACAACCGAAGATGAAGTTAAGTTAGGGGTCCTTCCACAACGCTGAATCATTGGTGCAGTGATTCTTGGGACTGTCCCATGTTTATGTTTTTGCCCCCATTTTTTTTAGTTGGACGTTAGAAGAGAAACATCAGGTTAATTGTGAGACGCTGCTTGTTGCAAATGGGAACAGAGGGACTCTGAAATGTGCTCCTGTAGGGTTCTCTGTCTCCCCCTAAAGCATTTTGATCGTATAACACACGAAGCCTTCTGGATGGGTTGGGTGAGCTGGGATGGGATGCTAGGAAAGAAAATAGGTATTTTAGGACCATGTGCACTCCTTTTCAGATTAACAGCAAAGGTGTTTGGACCAGGGTCACGATGAAGTCTGTCTTGAATGGACTTAAGGAACTCTGTTTTATACTGAAAAGTCTTTTTTCACTCTTCAGAGGTGTGTTTGTGGTCATGCACATGTAGTGAGGAAGAGAAAAAAAAAAGCCTGGGAGAGTCACCCAATGGGCAGTGACAAAAAAGACACCGTGATGTATTGCACCCTTGGCTCTTGGGCCAAAACAAACGCTTAATCTGCTTTTGTCAGGTCACAGTAGTGACTAAAGTAACTGTCACAGTAACCAACAAAGCACTGTCAAGTCAATATGGAAACAAAGGAGCAATCATTCCAAGGACAAGAGTGACTGAAAGCCACTGTGTCTTATAGATGTGCATTGATTACTCCGAGACAATGGGCCACAGAGTGTATCAAGAACAGCGGATACAGGGGCTGAGAAATGGCTCAGTGGTTAAGGCCTCTGACCGCCAAATTCAGCAACCCGGGTTCAATCCCTGAGTAGCCAAGTAAAGCCAGATGCACAGTGATGCATGCATCTGGAGTTCACGTGCAGTGGCTGGAGGCCCATTCTCTGTGGCTATCTCTCTTCTCTCTCACTGCTTACAAGTAAGTAAATAAAATATTTTTCACCAGGTGTGGTGGCTCACGCCTTTAATCTCAGCACTCGGTACGCAGAGGTAGGAGGATCGCAGTGAGTTCGAGGCTACCCTGAATTACATAGTGAATCCTAGGTCAGCCTTGCAAAACCAAATAGCTGTTTTCAAAGCACTGGATATGGAAGTATTATAGAAAAGAACAGCGGATACAGAAATGGACGAAACGTGCTCTTTTGCAGGCAGGTGGGCTGGCATGCACATTCTGTTTGTGATCCAGTTTCACAGGCTGAAGAGATGAAGGAGCAGGCAATGCTGGCAAGGCTCTTCTGTCTCCTCTATGGGTAACTGTTTATGAGAGCCGGGGGTGGGGACACAATGTCCACTGCCCATGAGCATGAGGAAGGAAGGCGGTGGTAAGGAGGAATTAAGTCTGTACTTGGCTTTCAACTCAGGTCACTGGAAAATGGTCCTCAACACCCATCTCGTTTCCTCTTTTATGTCTACCAATTTAGTGTTGCATTCAAAGTGATTAATTAGTTTGTAGTGAAGGTTTATTAGGTAATCTTTCTGCCAATCAAAAATCAGCAGGGTTTCAGGGCAGCATAAAGGTACCCAGCAATTTTGTAAGAAAGTATATCATCATTGTATTGCAAACAAGCGCCACCTTAAAACTTGAGTTCAGAGTTAATCTGGATAGTATTAAAGTTGATAAGAGATGTTTGGCCCTCCTGAATATTTACGGCTTATTTTTCTGTTAGGACAAATTCATTTCTAAAATATGAATAGATTTCTCACATTTTTCCACACTAGTGATTTTAAAATAGTGTTTTTATTTTTCTTCTAATTCACGGCCATGAAAATATAAAGTACCTATTGTAAAGAGTAAAGTATTTATGTTAAGCTATGTTGTGCTTTAAATCCAGGTTTTTAAAAAAGTATATAAAACACTCCTAAGAACCAGAGATTTTTGAGCTGGGTATGGTGGCACTTACCATGACCCAGTACTGAGAAGGGTGGAGCAGGAGAATTAAGCATCTGAGGCCAACCTGAGCTACACAGACAAATACTGTGTCAAAAATAATATATATATAATATATTAAAATATATTTCTCTAGGTAAGAATACAATCATGTTACACTACTCTAGGAACCAAGTCCTACTTGGAATTTGAATTTTCTCAATGATGAACTATTTCTTGAGACATATTTTTTTCATCACCTGTGAGTGTATATGTGTGAGTTTAGTAAGAAAGAGAAAAAAAAAAGCTCGGGAGAGTCACCCAATGGGCACCGTGCACAAGACACCGTGATGTATTGCACCCTTGGCTCATGGGCCAAAACAAACCCTTAATCTGCTTTTGTCAGATTAAGACACTGTGTGCAGTGTGTGGGGGCATGTGTTTTGTTAAATCGATATTACCTTCAGAGTTCATTCATCTGGAGAATCTTGGACCATGCATTGTGGCTGATACCTGTAATCTCAGCATTTGGGAAGCAGGATAATCACAGTGAGTTTGAGGCCTGTGTGGGTTATGTAGTGAGTCCCAAGCTAGCCTGGGCTACAAAGTAAGACCTTGTCACAAAACAAACAAAAAGAATCCTAGAAATCTGTGGTGAATATCATTACTTAGTACATTCACCATACACAGAGAACAAATGATGAGACGCATTCTTGTTAATTTGTTCATTGTTTTCTTCTGTTTACTACCCCAAAAATTCTAAACATAGATTTTTTTCCCTCTTAATATAACTATTAATACAGGGCTAGAGAGATTGCTTAGTGGTTAAGGTGTTTACCTGTAAAAGCAGAAGGACCTGAGTTCGATTCCCCAGTACCCACGTAAAGCCAGATGCACTGTTTGCTGTGGCTGGAGGCCATGGAACTTCTCTCTCTAGCTCTCTCTTTCTCTCTATCTCTCTCTCTCTGCCTCTTTACTCTCTCTCACTCTCAAGTCAATAAATAAGTAAAATATCAATACAGAAGAAAAAGACTAACACATAGGAAGATTTCAGTGAATGGAAGGCATTATTACTACTATTGTTTTAGCTAGTTTTTCCAAAAGTATTTTTAATATGAAAGAATTTTAAAACTAAATCATAGACTAGTGATATGGTATTGATTACCGTTTCTATGGGAATATAAGGCTTCCATGGGAATGTAAGGGTCACAGGATTTGGGGGGAGGTGCATCTATACCTTTAACTGAAAATGTTGGCCTAACCTTTTGAGTGTCTGCACATGCTTATGAATTTTATCTGACACATTGTCCAAAAGGCTGCACCAAATACTTCCTCAAAAGAGTCCTGCACTGATTATGAGACCAGAAAAGAATATGCAAAAGAGAAGAAAAAACATAAAATAGTTCTTTTAAGCACTCTACACAGCAACCCTACTTCTGATGGATCCTGTGTCTTTCTAGCTTGTCCAGTACAATTACTGAAGTGGAAAGGCAGCCTGAATGGACACATCACTGTGACTGATGCAGACCAGTACTACTCCAGAGCCAGACTTTTGTTTGGACATATTCTAGGTCAGGCACACGAACGATAATAGCATCATGTTGGAAACTCTGGGATATCATCGCCTCATATTACCTTCAAATTCCCCCAAATGCCTACATTTTTAAAAGAAAGTATATTTCATTGATTTACAAAGGCTCGTATAAATATAGATGTGGCTTAGCGGGGGAATTGTAAGTTAAGTCTCAGGTGGGCTTCGTGTTCAGCTTGAAATGAATCTGTAGAGAGAGTGGGATGTTCCAGATGCAAGGAGCTCTGGGGCACATTGGGAGACATCACTCTCAAAGTCATTCTGCCTGAATGGTAGAGAGAGAGAGAGAGAGAGAAAGAGAGAGGGGGGGAAGAAAAAAAAACACCATGATGGTATTCAAAAGATTTTTTTTTCTCTCAAACAATAGCATTTTTATCTAATATTTCTCACATTTGTCCTTTCTTCCTCTGCCCGGCTAGGTTTTTCGAAAAGCAGTTTGGAGCTGTTTAGAGTTATGGTTTTATGTATGTGACATGAAACGATAATACAGGGTGTCTTGTCCTCTTGAAGGAAGAAAGAAACAAAAATGGAGCAGGCTATCTTACCTGTCTCATTTGCCTGGCCCCATCATAACAAAGTAAATGAGTTGTTCAGTTGTGATCCTTCAGAAAGATGTAATAACCACGTCTGGTCCATCGGCAGCAAGACCTGGACGACTCCACACCCCCCTCCCGCGTTAGATGGATGATGTGACGGCCGGCGGACACGCACATCCTGCCTGAATATGAACAACAGATTTGTCAGTGTGTGACAGGCTGTCAGCCCCGCTCCCAGCTGCCTGTCACCGCTGTTCTATCAGTACCTTGTCTGAGGAGTCAGCGAAGAGGCAATCTGCTCCCTGCATTCGCGGTAGGCAGGTTGCAGTTGAAAAAATAAATAAATAAAAGCAAACCAGTATTGGCTGCAGGCTGCGGTGCCAGAACGCATCGACAAGAAGCAATTTCAACCATTTCGTGATCCTCCAGCAATGACGGATCACAGGCCTAGAAAGTCCAGTCCTCCAGATGAGCTCTCTATAACAAAGAACGGAACTCCAAATGAGATGTTTGCTGGCCAGACAGCATGATTTTGCTTCTGGAAGCGTCTTCTCAGAAGTTGGTTATGAAAGAACCATGCCAGACTAGCTAACCTGAAAGTTTGCTCAGTGTGTCCTGGGTTACAGGGTGATGGAGGGGCCAGTTAAAATTGCATCAATGAAAATGCAATAGGGCTTTATCAAGCTTCCTCAGTGCATGATGGGGTGGAAATGTCTAGCTCTTACTAGTTGGACCATGACTGACAATCATCATAAAATTTTTACAATGTGAAAGTTATAGAAATACCTTGGTGAGAATTTAGTTATAAACGTGACAGACACTCTAAGTATCCAAAAAAAAAAATCTTGCAGTGGTTTTAAAATCTGTAGAAATGAATTTGGAAAATTAGACGTGAGTGAAATTGCCAAGGTATCTTGCATGCGGTTTAAAATATGCTTACTAGAATGAATTAAGTGTCTAAGAGAATAAATTGTTACTGAGCTGAATGAGGGGGGGGAAGCAAAGAGATTGGTGGATTTCCCAAGAAAAGTCCAGCTTGCTGAGAATGTGATCAAGGTATTGTGAAAGTCTCTCTCACTACCTTGAGTTACTTAGTTTAGCACACATATTGTCTTCAACAGGTAGGAGGCACAGAAATGAGAACCGAAGAGGATTTACATCCGGTCTTTAATGGCTTCTTCAAAGCAGTTATGGCCTGTCAAGCCATTAGTAAGTGTTATTTAAGAGTCCCTAAGACCCATTTGCACAACATTCCCTATGGACTTAGCGGAAGCCATTTCAGGTGCTTGGATCAATAACTATCATTGCATTTACGTCCACTCTAACATGACAAACTGGCATCCTTGTCCTGGCACCCAGTATAGTGGGATGGGTCTTTGTCTTCTAATATCCCTAGACACCCAAGTCCCACACACCTACTATATCCAAAATTTCTATTTTGCCATGGGAAGGATGGATGCAGGAACTTCAGCATTCTTATAAATTTGAGGCATCTTTGTGCAGTCTTTAATTGACTAAAGAAATTCATTTATTTTCTTATAGAAGAACTTATATTGTCATAGAAGATGAAGTGAAGTAATAACAAAATTATGTTAGAAAGTATTCATAAAATGTGTGGAAAATCTGTGTGTTTTTGTCCTGCACAAATCTTATAATTCAAGCATATAATAAATATACAAAGGTATTGTAAGAAATATAAGAAAGTGCCGGGCATGGTGGCACACGACTTTAATCCCAGCACTCGGGAGGCAGAGGTAGGAGGATTGCCGTGAGTTCAAGGCCAGCCTGAGACTGCATAGTGAATTCCAGATCAGCCTAGACGAGAGCAACACCCTGCCTCAAAAAACAACAACAAAAAATAGAAGAAAGTATTCTTCACTCTTATATAAAAAGCAGCTTAAGTCATATGTGAAATTCTGGGGGTTTGCAGAAAAATTAAATAAAAATATACTAGACTGCAGATAGATAGATGATGGATAAATGAAAAGATACACGCTACACTACCAAAGAAGCATATACAAAGTAAGGCATAGGAAATGTTTGTGCTAGTTTTTGTGTTGTCTATATTTTTGAGATTTTTCTCCCTGCCGACATGGTGCCTTTTTATTAAAGGGAAAATGCTATCAACAGGAGAGATGCGTGTTTAAATGATAAAAACCCTCCCACTTAGTTAATTGCTACTTTTATTATTTTCTCTTGAATGTTAGTTATGGGTTTAGTGCAAGGCATGAAACACTGGCACATAAAACATCACAAATTAAAAGCCTGCAATTGCCTTTTTGTGTTTATAATATGTAAACATTTTCATAAGGAAGCAGACACATATAATAAAGATCAAGAGCTCTAATTATGTCAGGACAGAGTCTCTGAATCCATTCCAATACTGCACCTTATTTTCTTTAAAACATGAAACTAGTTCATTTTTGTGCATGTATGTATATTCATATTTGTAAGTGTGCACGTGTGTGTTTAGGGGCATATGGGTTGTACATATGGACAGAAGATAACTTCTGATATCATCTTCAGGAATGACATCCACATCCTTTGAGACAGGGTCACAAATTGGGATAGACTAGCTGGCCATAAGATTCAGGGATCCACCTGTTTTCACATCTCCAGCATTGGGATTACGGTCTTGCATCTTTATGTGGTTTCTGGGGACCAAGCTCAGGCCCTCATGCATACATGATGCTGCTTGAATGTATGTCCCCCAATAGGCTCAGGTCTATTTATTACAAAGCTTGTCTTCAGCAGCCTGGCTGGAGGAGGTGTCACTGGGGGTGGATCTGATTTCTTGCCCAGAGATATGCCATGTTTGAGCTCTGCCTGGAGTTCTCTGCCATTTGGATGCCTGTTTTGTGCTTTCTGGTTTGCGGGGCTGGCTGGCTGGTGGAAGTGGTTTTATTCTCTCTCTCTCTCTCTCTCTCTCTCTCTCTCTCTCTCTCTCTCTCTCTCTCTCTCTCTCTCTCTCTCTCTCTCTCTCTCCTTACGTGGCTGAAAGAAGGCAGTCTCTTCTGTTATTATGGAACTTCCCCTGGATCTGTAAGCTTGAAATAAATCCTGTTCCTCCCATAAACTGTGTCTTTTTGGAAGTCCATGAAGCAGACTATAATACATGGCATGCCCTTTGCCAACTGAGGTGTCTCTCCAGTCCCCAAACTAGTTAAAAATTTAAAACTATGATAAATTAATTTCTTTTAAAAATGTATCTTGGGTTACAAAATTCCATACATTCTATGATAACATGAATGAACGCTGGCCTTCTATCTTCCAGTTGTGTCCAGCTGAAGTATTGGAGGCTGATGCCCACTTCTTAACATCTTCCCATATTTGTTCAGATATATAATCAGATACAGGGTATTTCTTAAGAGCACAATGAGTCTCTGATATGAATGCCATACCATATGATTGTTTAATTCAGTCAACATATGTCCACCATTCTAAGCTCCAGCATATAGGTCGAGGGAATACTTTTCAGAGATACTTATTAATCAATGGAATATCTGAACCAATACTTACTCAGCTGGTGGACATTCGAGTTGCTCGCACTCTATACTGTTCCCATGTTGCCATATATCCTTGTACTTAAATTAAGATGCAACATTGTTTGGATGTCCCAGGTTCAGAGTTGGTTGAGTCAGTGAGCACACTTACTTTCAAAACTCAGACATTGTAGTTATGCGCCTATGATGTATGTGAAAGTCTCTTCACCCACCTGCTGATCAGCTCCAGGTGTGGCAAGTTCTTTCCACTTCCATCTGACAATGAAATATGATATCTCTTCGTTGTGGTTTGAGCTTGCCACACTGCCAGAAAGTTCTGAGCTTTCTGCAGAAACTTATGTCTTTCTGTTCTTGTTATGGCTGTTGTTGCCAATAATTTATATATGCTTTCGACTCCATATTGTAGTCAAAGCAGGTATAGGCCAAGAGGTCTGTAAGTATATTAGGCTAAGAGGTCATAGATTGTTCTAATGACCTTAAAGTAGGAAAATGGCCGAGTCAGGGCTTAAACAATGGGATCATCAGGTTTTAAATAATGTGCTGATTGAACTGCGTGCTTAGTCCCCCAGGAGAGGGTTCTGAAGTGGTTTTCTCTACATTATGTCATTCTATGTTAATTCCTGTTTCAGTCAACTTCTCTTCGCTGGGACAAAAATCAGTTTAAGGGAGGAGGGTTTCTTTCAGCTTGCAGCTCTAGGAGAGAGTCCATCGTGTCAGGGAAGGTAAGGCAGGAGGAGCTTGAGGCAGCTGGTCACATTCAGCTCACAGCGAGGAAGCAGCTGGTGCTAAGCCAGCTCTCTCCTTTGTATACCATCCTAGACCCCAACCCACAGGATTGTGCCACCCACAGTTAAAGTGGATCTTCTCACTTCAATTAATCTAGTCAAGATAATCCTTCACAGTCATGCACAGAGGCTAACCTAATCCCACACAGGGGATTCTAGGTCCTGTACAACTGACAGTCACTCTTCCCTTCCTTCAGCTCTCCCCCTTATCAATAAAAAAGTTCTTTTAGTTCCCTCATAGTCACACTTCTCACTCCTGTGTAGCATGAGAATTTTAGACATCCATCATTCCTCTTATCCCGTTCCACCAGCTCTCCTCCACCCTCCTTCCTCTCTCCTGTGTGCTTCTCTGACAGAGTCTGCTCACCTGTGACAGTTCCCTTTCACAGATGCATGGAGAGGCAGATGCCATAGTCCTTACTGAAGGCCATTCTGCTCTGAGGACAACAAGGTCTGTGATTATTAAGTGAGTGAGGTAGCTTAAGAAGCTCTGTAGTCCAGTCCTGAAGGTGATTCTGGAGGCTCACCCTTCTGCTCTGAGAACACCGGCATCCAGAAAAACTAGGAGCCCAAACTGGCTACAGTCTGCTTGTCAACAGCAGCTTCAAGGATTTGAGAAAAGTTGTCTTGTTAGAAGTTATGGATCATTTATAGATTATCAGTTCAAAGATTGTAAATAAAATGTCTAGCATAATTACAATACCTATAGTAAAATAAAAACATATGTGAATTATATAGAAAGTAAAAGCTCTTATAACCAAAGATTTCTGCAGTCTATAAAACATCCTCCCAACGTCCATACTCTCTTAAGACCTTGAAGCCATTGACCCAGTGGTAACTGTTGGTTTTGGTAACTATTCTCACAATAAACTAAAATCCCATTTTATTTTATTCGCACTCCTTCCCAGTAAAAAGCCTTAAAGGTATTGAATTGTTAGGATGTGATAGCCCTAACCAATTAGGCTCATTCACCCACCTTCAATATGCCAATTAAGCAGGCAAGTAATAAGGAAAATCAGGAAAAAGAGATTTCCTCAAAGTAGTCACATGGAGAACAGAGTCATCCGGTAAACAAGTCTGAGGAGGAGTGCGCAGGTAGACAGGGATGGCCCAGGTAAGGGACATCACTCTTGGCTGGAGGACCCAGGATCCAGGCTCCACTTGGGCCCCAATCAGAGCCTATGACTGCAGGAGCTGCTTCCCTGTAAATGAAGGCTTCCTGCTTTTCAGTTTATACTTGTGTCTAGATGGAGGGAAATGATGGACCCACTATCTAAATGCAATTTTCAAACAGTACCCTGTTTTCCCCAGAGCTTACCCATTGACAAGGGTTCCATCACAGCAAGGAAAGACTGGACCACAGAGTCTTCAGCCCCCATGGTCCATCTCCTTGGTTATTATTCTAGCTCCTCAGAGGCTCTGATCCAGTGAGCTCTCCTTTCTTGTTTCAATGCCTTCGTTCTTCTTTTGTAACTGTTTCCTTTGTCCATTTTAACAGGCCCCGGGGGAGGAACATGTGTTTACTCTACCATTTCGCGTCAGAGCCCAGGAACTGTGTCTGACCCACTGTTCGTTGGATGGAGTGTCTGGCCATGCCTTTGGCCTTAATAAACACATGAGAAGCACATGCTGAGATGTCAATGGAATGCTGCTGGTCTGAGCATTTCAACCCTAGAACAACGGAGGGCAGAAAATGGCACGAAATATTTAAAAATATATTTACCCCAAAATATTTGGAAAGTCCTTTAGACCCATGCTCCCAAAGGCACCTTCCTTTCAACATGGCTGACAAAGTTCATCTTGACACACCGACCTTCTAATCGGCACAACTGTCAAGCCTCAACCCAGAGGATGGCTTTAGAGAATTCAGCCTGTTTCAGATTTCTACCTCTTGGTTTCCATTCATATTTCACAGGACACCAATGCCTTCCTCTTCATGTGCCCAAAGACCTTTCCATTGGCTCCCTACTTTTGACCTAACATTAGCTTAGATCAGACACCATTTTTTTTAACCATTTTGCAACTATAGCTAGAGAGACATTGTATCCATTGCTATTTTCTCCAACATCTAAGTTAGAGTAGTGGCAGACTGTAGGCACTCTCTATACCCACAGGATATGTGGGTATGACAGTGACATGAACTCGCTCCACCCCCAGGCCACTGTGTAAACCGCTTGATTGTGGTTAGGACTGGAATTAAACTATGTAGGTTTGACACATAGCTCTAAGAGTTATAGTGATTACATTATTTTTCTCTTTGCTGGTCCAAGTACCCGACCAAAGCCACTTAGGGGAGGAAGGGTTTACTCTGGCTCACGGTTTGGCACTCATCCCCTTGGAGAAGGCAGGGACAGTTCTCCCCTCTGACAAAAGGAGTGTGAGACTTCTTGCTCACATCCGGGCAAATAGGAAGCAGAGAAAGGGGACATTTGGCTTTCTCTGTTGTCCATTTTTGTTGATGGCTCAACTTTGTGTGGGTCTTTTACAAGTAATGACAGTCACTGTGGGGCCAGGAGTGTAGTGACCCCAGCATGGCACAGGGCTTCTTTCTGTCCCCTCTTCCACCATGCTTGCTGAGTCTTGGAGAGTAGAAGATAAATATCTCTGTTTTTGCTTAGCATTTGGAACTTATAATGAAGCACTTTGATGAAGAACTTTTTTTTCCTGAATGAATAAATAAATGTCTTGTCAGCTTGAAATAAAAATAACAGATACTATCACAAAGGCTTGCTGGATACAGTAATATCTCTTCTAAAGATAAAATAAAACAATTATTTTTGTTACCAAATTTTATTTTGAGATGTCATTATCATTTTGGATTATTCTACTTGCTATAGGCTCAATGTTAGGAAGCTCTGTGAGAAATTAATACTTCAAAATCCACAATACAAATACAGTTGGCATTATAATGGAGTGTTTATAATAGGAAAGTCTAACAAACCAAAAAGCTGATTTTCAAATGACAACCTGATTCTTTCCTGCTGGTATTTTTATGATTCAATGGCCAAGAAGAAAGAATGACTCCAAAATCAAGAGCAGTACATAAATTATTTTTAAAAGCCTATAAACCCACAACAGAATTAATATGAAAGGAAAGACGGCATTGGTTACTTATTGCGGTGACAAAACATCTAACAGAAGCCATGGAAGGAAGGGTTGTTTGAATTTATAGTTTCAGGAAAGGCTAGCACCTGCTGCTTCTCACACTTACTGGGTTAGGAAGCCAGATCTGAGACAGATAAAACCTTCAGGGCTACACTCTACCTATCCACTTCTAGAAAGGCCCCACTCCCACAGCCTCCCCAAACTGCAAAACTATTTAAATATATGAGTCTGCCAGGCACATTTTCCATCTAAACCATAACAAAGATAAATATTTTAATTGTATAGTATTACCTGGAATTTTTTTGGGGGGGGAATTATATGGATTATTCTTCATTATTGCCATGATAGACGTGTGTATATTTTACTTAAACCTGAAAAAGATCCATTGGTAATCTGCTTTTAACATAGCTTTTTGTTGGTTGTTTTTTGTTTTGTTTTGTTTTTTGAGGTCTTTCTCTAGTCCAGGTTGACCTGGAATTCACTCTGTAGCTCAGGTTGGCTTCAAACTCACTGTGATCCTCCTACCTCAGCCTTCTAAATGCTGTAATTACAGGAGTAAGCCACCTAGCATTACTAATGTTGTAACTTTTAAGAAGCTATTTTGAAGCCAATATGAATCCCAGTTAAGTATATGTAAGACCTCTGTGGGTCCAATGGGAGAAAACACCCGAAGACAGCTTCAGTGAACAGCTCGTTTATTCAGCTGAGAACGCAGCTTATAAGCAAAGAGTAGAAGATGGGGCAGGGAATGGGCCTCAGTGGGATTGGCTGGGAGAGGGCTGTGGACCCTATATGGATTGGCTGGAGCAGGGTTGTCTGTGAATGCCTTAACATAAGGGACTTTCCCATAGTTGGGTCCTGTGATTTCTGGTAAGGCAGTCAGAGAGACAGTATACTGAAACTTACATCTGGGATAGTCCAGGCATTTAAAGCCATTAAGGGCTTGGGAGCTAGCGTGCTGAAGCTGAGAGCATGTTAGACCTTTGGGTGCCTTGCCATGTGCATATTGGGATGCCCAGGCTGCCACTCTGGCCTTTCATGGGTTCTGGGGCTTTGAACTCAGGTTCTTATGCTTGCGTGGCAAATGGTTGATCCACTGAACCACATTCTCAGCCTGCAACACACTTGTTAAGTGCTATCATATAGCCGATCCTTGAAGCACAGGAGTCTACTTTCTAGATTTTGAACAAGTCATATACATGTTTTCATCTTTTACAGTTTCCTCCATTTTTCATGACTGTGTCCATGTGTGGAAGGCTTAGATCTCTGGAAGATTCACCAAGTATCTTTACTTTTTAACATTTCTAGCTTTATCGTTTGTGTATTTATTTATTTGGGTGTGTGCGTGTGCACATGTGTTCATACGTGTGAGGGAACACTCGTGTGTGCAGGTGCAGGTACACATGTCTGAATGTGTATGAGAAGGTCAGAAGTCAACGCCATCATTCTCCTCACTCACCACCTCACTTTGTGAGAAAAGGCCTGTCCCTAAATCTAGAATGTACCAATTCTGCAAGACGAGCTAGTCATTGAACTCCAGTGATCCTACTATCTCTGCTTCCTCGGTGCTGGGCTTTTAAGTGAGCACTGGGGACCTGAAGTCAGGTCCTAATGCCTGGGCCACAATCATTTTACCTGGCGAGACACCTCCTTTATTTATGTGTATATTAATGGTTATTGATTTATTCATGTAGTAGTGAGGATTGAACAAGACTTCACACTTGCTAGACAAGCACTCAACCACACAGCTATTGCTATCTGCCCAACTGTGAGGATTTAAGTAATTAATTAACATACTTCCTTTTATGAGACAGGGCCCTGCTATGTAGTCCAAGCTGATGGACACATGATCCTCCTCCCTCAGCCTCCCAAGTGCTTGGAAAACAGATGTACACCACCATGCCTAGGACCTCAAATGGTAAGTAAACATCTTGGACAAATACTTTTGTGCAGAGTTACATCACATTTCAATTTTCTCAGTGATTTTGGACAATGTTAATTTATGTGATCTTCCAAAATGGACAGTACTGGAAGAAAAGTGAAGCTTCGACAAGTTCAGACTGTCCAAATATCTTTCACCCATTTCCTGGGCTGTAACAGAATTCCACAGCCTAGGTAATTTATAATGCAAAGAAAATTCTCTCTTTCAGATCCAGAAGCTGTGAAGTTCATGATCAGAGGGCTTCCTCTGAAGAGCCAGCCAAGGAAGCCTGACTCACTTCACATCAGTCCACTCCTCCCATGTCCGTGAGGGTGGAGCTACCAGGATGTAATCTCTTGACATTCAACCTCCTGATACCATTGTCACATTGGTAATGACATTTCAGCGTGAGTTTTGAAGGAAGCATTCAATGCACAGCACCATGACTATACAGCATGAGTGACAGGCCAGGACTGTGTACTGGGATCCAGGACCAGTGAAGGGCCAGGGCTGTGTACTGGGATCCAGGATGAATGACAGGCCAGGGCTATGTACTGGGCTCTGTGTATTTGGGATCCAGGATGAGTGAAGGGCCAGGGCTATGTACTGAGGTCTGTGTACTGGGATCCAGGACCAGTGAAGGGCCAGGGCTGTGTACTGGGGTCTGTGTGCTGGGATCCAGAATGAGTGACAGGCCAGGGCTGTGTACTGAGATCCAGGATGAGTGAAGGGCCAGGACTGTGTACTGAGGTCTGTGTACTGGGACCTAGGATGAGTTAAGGGCCAGGGCTGTGTACTGGACTCTGTGTACGGGGATCCAGGATGAGTTAAGGGCCAGGACTATGTCCTGGGGTCTGTGTGCTGGGATCCAGGATGAGTGAAGGGCCAGGAATGTGTACTGAGGTTTGTGTACTGGGACCTAGGATGAGTTAAGGGCCAGGGCTGTGTCTTAGGACCTGGTGTCTCCTCAACATATCATACTATATCTCAAAACTCAATGCTCATCTTCCCAAGGCAACTTGAATATCACACGAGGCCAGAAAATAATCAGTTTACTGATTTCTCTCAAAATCTCCAAATACTGAGATTTTACACTAAGGTAAAAGCCCTAAGCATTTCCAAGACTACTTTAAATCCCAAATTTTATTAGTCACTGTTTGTGTTGTATTCCTCTATACAGACATGGTCAATCGATATCCTATGAACATGACTCCAACCTTTCCAGAGGACCGGGCTGCCGACTGGAGAAATTCTCCAGGAGGACATTAGCAGCAAGATCACAGTTCAACAAGATTGGATGGGGCCTCAGTTGCCAAGAAGAGTCCGCCCAGGACCCCATCCCACCCATGGGGTACATGGGGATTCTTCTATTGTAGAAGGAAATTGGAATAACCTGTGTCCATCCCAGTACAGCCGTTACCACAGGGACTGAAAATACATGGTGAGCTATTATCTGATGGGTATCAAGACAGTCTCTGATTTCTTGATTCCCCTGTCTCCTGTGCAGAGTCAGGCCACCAGGGGGGCTTTGATGGCCTTCTTCACATTAATTCTCTCCTGACAGATACAAGACATTTTGCTCTCTGCCTTGGTTTTGCTTTCATTCCCATCATCACAGGGTCTTTTGGCAACCAGCTGTTTCTTTCAGCATTTATGAGGATTTGGTCGTTCTTTATATTTTCACTTCAGTGGTGGGGAGTCTAAAGTTGAGCTCTAGCAAGGGGCCCATCAGACTGCATTTTGTGAGTGGATTATGCATGAGGCTGGCCCACTCCTTGCTTCTGATTTCAGCTTTATGGGCCTCCTCTTGACTATGGAACGCTGTATTCTCTATCCCTCCCAGAGTGGGTTGGATGTAGCAGGAGAGATGAAGGCTTTAGTCTAAATTGCCAAATCCTCTATTTGAGCAGCAGCAGGCAGTAAGTGAAGAAGCGTCAGCTCTGCGCTCCTACGGTCTGCAGCATGCTGACCCTGCAATCAAACAGGGAGACTGTATTCCCAAACAATCATGTCCGATGACAGAGTATTATGGAAAGTCTCAGGCTCACTTAAGGACGCCTGCCAATAAAATAGTGAAAAACAGGATCTCTTCATAATTTGTACTCCACGAACCACAATTTTATAGATGATAGCTGAGCTCTTATTCATATTTCAAAAACCACTTTGTATACTTAGGGGCCATTCATTCACACAGGGCCCGAGATGGGGGATTCCTCTGCAGACAGTGTCAAGCAGAGCCTGGCTGCCTCTGCTGAGCCCATCCAAGCCTGCCCGTGACCTCCCCCCTCTAGCCATGCTATCAGCCTGTGCAGATTGAGTTAAGTGCCAGGTCCAAACAGCAGCCGGGGCTAATGGGATCCCTCTTATTTTTGTGTTAAAGTTGGGATTTATCATCCCACAGAATGATTTTATAGACACCTCTGAGTCAATCCTTTATTTCTAAATCAGAACACAGTCCCCAGCAGGTTTGACACCAGGTAAACTTCTGCAAAATGCCAGCTAGCCTCGCTGAGAAACATACTCACCAGCAGGCCTGTGAATCACATTTCCTTGTCACCTCTGGCAGGCGTGTCGTTTACAGATTTCTGTGAACTTCCTTTTTAGTTAAGAAATGTAGCCAGAGGCAGCCTGTGTGAAAGATTTGCACTCATTTCTAGTACATTTACTTGAAAGCAGTATTTCGCATCAAATAAAATTGTGCAAACAGCCATTCTCATATTGAGCGTAAAAACAATGCTTGCATTGGCATTCGGAAGTCTGAGGCAATTTTAAACATTCCACATTTTTGCATGGCATTTTTGGATGTGTGGAATTTCTTTTATTCATTTATCCAGATGGTTAAATTTCAGTTATAGACCAATTACTGTGCGCTATGTAACTAAGAGTGTGTATATAAAATCATATATATATATATATATATATATATATATATATATATATATATATATATACATACACATATATATCATAAACATAGGCTGAGGAATTCAACATATACAAATATGGTGATAGAAAGTAGACATAAAATGAGTGCCAAAGAAAATAAAAATGCTGTTTTTCACCGTTAACGTGGAGTAAAGTGAACAAAGTTATATTAAATGTAATTGAGACTGACTGATTCCAAATGGACTAAACTATTGGAGATTCTTTGCAGCTAGACCTGAAAATGACCACAGGAAATGAGGAAATGGAAGAGCATCATGTATTTGGAAGGGATCATCATGTTCAGAGTTAAGATTTCTGAGAAGGTAAGAAAGTGTGATCAGGAACCTTGATATAACTTTCATCTTTCATGGGGTTTCTATGAAATTTTAAATGAGTTCTTCCCAGGGGTTAACTCTGGTGCTTGGGAGAGGTTGCCAAGGCCCTGGAATCTGACTCATTATGGAGTGTCATCATTGATTAATGATGTCTGCCATGGACAGAGAAAGGCCACCTAGAGCAGCGTTTATGTTCCATCCTATGTTTTGGGTTTGATTAGAATCAACAGAATATTTCAGCCACACTTTTATTCCATCCTGCTTTTCTTTTAAAGCAGATGTGTGCTGAGTTGGAACTTACCAATATGAATCCATATACAGTATCCATTATGTAGAGCTGCTATCTCTTTAGATTAGATGGTGGTGTTTCTGGGAGAAAACACCTGACCAACAGCAGCTGTTGGGAGGAAAGGGTTTATTTTGGTTTACAATCTCAAGAGGAAGTTTCATGGAGGCAAGGCACAGTATGACAGGAGCAGAGTTTGGACATCACTTCTGCCACAGCAGCTGGAAAACAGCAGCAAGGGAGTGAGCTGAGCTCTGGGAATGTGGAGCTGGCTATAATATCCCAAAATTCCACCCCCAACAACATACCTCCTCCAGCAAGTCTCCACCTCCCAAATTACCATCAGCCAAGGACCAAGTGTTCAGAACACATGAGTTTATGAGGGACACCTGATTCAAATCTCCACAGATGGTTTTCCCTTTCCTTGGCCAGTGCCTGGGCCAGCCTGCTCATGAACTGCTTTGAATAACATTCCTGAACTTATCTTCTGAAAAAGATTCTAAGTCAGTGGTGGGACGATGAGTACTGTGAAAATTCTTATAATTCCTTAGTTACCTTATGATAAAAGCTCTGAAATCATCCAGTGAGTGACACTAATTAGTGAAAGAAGTGGCCACTCTTTGCATGGAAGAATATGGCCACCTCCAAATTCATTTCACTCTACAGCAAGCACATGACACATAGCCTTCCACTTCTGAGGTGCTTTGTATATTCACCGTTGCAAAATTCCAGTTAAAGAGTGAAGCAAAAGCCTAGATGCCTTTTCATTTTTTGTAGGTTTGAACTGAACAATAAATACCTTTCATTTTCTAGGACAGGGTAATTCTTGAAACCATTCAGTTCCTCGCGGATGTTTGTCTTCAACATACTCTCAGGGATGCTAAGCTCTCTGTAGCAAGGGGCTTAGCACACTTTGCATCTCCATTGTCTTTCATCACTGGTCTTGAATTTCTGAACTCACTGAAATTCTTCTACTTGTGTATGGAGTGAAGGTCGCTGGCCCTGGATCTCTGTTTCTTAAAAGAAAAGTCTTCACTTTCTTCTTCACTGTTCTGGGATTCATGCTTTGGTTCATGTCCAAGGTCATATTGCCAAGTTGCTGTTATTCTGAATCTGTGAACCTGAGACCAGCGTGTCATGAGATGTGTACTTACTAGAGGACGTTGCTCGTTAAGTGGGCCCCACCAGTTCTGCGCTAGTATGTCTCTCCAGTATTTAGTATTTCAAGTTAATGTCAGACACAAGTTCTGGGGGGAAGATGCATCTAAGCAAATAGAACATTTCAAAATCAGTGATACTATATAAAGGCAGTTTGCATTCAAAGACAGATTAAATATTCATTAGTTTCAATAAAACGCTTTTATTCAATGTTAAATTGCTAAAAGTTACCTGTAAATAATAACATTGCACTTTTTATAAGTATTTCTTTTTGATCATTTAGGGATGAGATTTGTCCCACTTCATATACACTAGGGAAGTACCACATAATCCTTATAAATATTACTAATATATTATTAAATATTATCATAGAAAGGCAGTACACTTGTGAAATTCATTGGGAAATCAAATATGAATTTCCACAGTCCTTTTCTGTCTTCTTCATTTTGTACATACGGGTACCAAAACTGGAAGTCATGTGAGTTTCCTAAACTTGTGATGGATGGAGCAGATTTGAAGGTAGTCTCCCAAGCCCTGGGGCATGCTTCTTTAGTGGAGACTCGCTGACTCTGGGTCCCATACCGAAGAAGGCTATCAACTATAGATTAAAGGGTGGTTTGTGGACTGCCCTCAGCCCTCCTTGGCTGCCTCTTTCCTACAGAGGGAGCTCTGCTCCCATGTGATGGGTTGGAGGCAGGCTGGATGTGTGAAGCTGGACGTGTGAACAGGCTCAGCTGCTAACAGCAGGGAAGGAAGCCACCCCTGCAGTCAGCAACCCGATCTCCTCAGCAATCCACAGTGGGCTCACTTGCCTGAGTGTTCTTTAATAAACCAGAAGCCATAGTTCAGGACAGAATGACCAAAGTTGACTTCCAGCTTTACTATGCTCTTAAGAAAAAAAAAAAAAAACAACTCTGTAAAAGTTGTAAAATGGTTTAGTGAAGAATACAATACATTATATATGCTCTTTAGCATGTTTAAAAAGCAAAGTAGCATTCAGGATTATTTTCCTTGAAGTAATGGTTCGTCCCAATAGATAGGAATGACAAGATTAGAGTTTGATAGAGTTGGACATGATTTAAAAAGAAAGAAAAAATTAGGCCAAGTTCTTTAATATAGCTTTATCTGCCACATATAGAACCTCATGAAGCATTAGAAGGTGTGACTGCTCCTTTAAGACTACACATTCTGAGAAGTTTGCACAAGCAAAGAAAACTCAATAGGTCATGTGTAGTAATACTGTTTAGTGTTTTATAATGCATTTAATTAATATTATCCAACATCCAGCAAATAATTAGTATTATATGGACATAACAAGAAGCCTCTTAATTTAGCCTGTAGAAAAATTGGACATTTATTATGAGTTAAAAGAGTACCTTGTGGGACCAAGACTATGTCCTTAGGAAAGAATTATAGCCATGGTAGAATGCTCAGGAGTCAGGTATTAAGCCAGACAGGCTGTTATTTTACCTTCTTATCTGCTAACATAAAAAAATCTAAAAATGGGACAATTAACTTATTATGACTTCAGGTCTGTTTGAGCTGAATCCGTGATGGCTATTTAATAAATACTGACCTGAGCACTTCAGCTCTTGCTTTTTCCCTATGTTAAGTATTTAATGATCTGTAAATAAGATGAGAAAATGCTACCTAAAGGGAACCCTGTGCTCCTTCACCACCTGGAAATTCTGTGCCATGGGAAGGACTCACCCTCAGACTCATCTGCTAGTAAGATGTTTAGTAGCATTGGTCCGCATTCCATCCCATACTTATAGGGCCAGTCCCAGGGAAAAGAGGTCGGGGTTTCCACAGGAGGGTCTTGCTTCCTCCTGAGTCCCCATGGTGATCTCCTTGTCTGTTTTGAAGAGAGCAACATTCTCAAGACAGGCCATCTAGGTCATGGGATCTCCCATGTCTTTCTGTCTTCATTCTCTCTGCTCCTCCCTTTCATCCTTTGCCGCATTTATAAACTTGCTTCCCTCTATCACAGTGGCCCTTCCATTCATGAGGCAGGTAAACACAGTGGTGGCTTTTGGGAAAGCTCCCTGCCATTTCTGAAGGAGCAGCTCCCATCCTGCCCCACCTGCAGCCTCTCTGGCATTCTTTTTTTTTCTTCTTCCCTGTTTCATTGTTCAGAACTTACAAACGTTATTTTATCAGTTTTAAAGTGTTTCTCAAATTGGCAAATGTCACTGTGGAGAGCAGCTTAGTAGATTCTCCATAAAAAAAAGTACACCTTAAAACTGATAGCGGCTTAGGTTCAATGAAATGCAGCATATACTGAATGGATATGTGAGTCTCTGCACATCCTTTTAAGGCTGCGAGACAAGACTGGTTCATGTTCATCAAGTACCCATGATCTACTACTATGAAGATCCTTTCTGTGATCCAGTGGGTCCATGTGACTCCGTCTGGCCAATGGATCAGGAACAGAAGTGACATTTGTGCACCTAGGCCAAGTCATTTGGGTGCTGACGAACCTCTTCTCTCTGTTATACTGAAGTTGGGAGCTAATAGGTGTAAAACACTCATTTATTCCACAGGCTCCCTATTCAGTGACATCGGATCATGAAGACCACTTTTGCTGGGTTCCTCCTAAGCAAGCCCTCATTATTTCACTCACCGGACACGGACACGGACACGTGAAGCACTGGTCTTGGTGAGGAGGAATAATCAGGAGAGGGCCCAGAAGAGGGGATGAAGATGGAACACTGCCTGCCCGATCCAGCAGAACCAGAATTCAGCATTTGATCCAGTCTCGTCCAATTAGCTTTCTCACCCCCACCTAGGTGTGCTAACCCCTTCCTGAGCCCAGACCAATCAGTTCTTCTCAGGCTCACCGGAGCCTAGGGTAAGGTCCACTACAGTAGGATTACAGATAGATCCTTACCAGGTGGGCAAGGCTTCTTTTCACTTTTCCTAAATTTCCAGGTTCCTGTTCTGGTAACCCTCTCTCCATTTTGGCCCTGCTGGGCTGAGATGTGGGAGGACCTTGACCCCTATCCCCATGTGGGCTCCCTTCATTCTCCTGCCTTCCACATGGCAGGAACTCTATGAATTTTCTTCTCCTAATCTAATAAAGTTTCTCTAGGTCTAACCTTCTGGTCTGTGGATTTAATTCTTTAAATTCTTAGGACAAGAATCTGGGATAAATTTGTGCATTGGCAGGGAACCCCAAAACTCCAGTAACACTGGGGTGCTGGTTGCCCTAGTTCTTGTTTATCTCCATGGTTTCCATTATCAACATGGTCAGCAAAGCTAGAATGGAAATAGAAGGACAATCACCGGACTTCTAGTTTCTAAATGTTTGATGAGATTGGAGTCATGGAGACAAGAGGTTATTTCTCCAAGTTGTAACTATTGCAGTCCACGTCTCCTGGCCTATCAGCAAGCCTTTAGGACTGAGTGGTCCCTGGGGCAAGATGAGTTCTTATTCTCCTCAGATGCAATTCCAAGTTCACACCTCTGTTCCTTAAGGCCCATCCTCTTTGTGAAAATGCCTTTTGTGATCTCCCAGAGTCTGAACAAGTGAAGAGAAAAACTCTGTTTTGATGTAATCAGATTCTCTGGAATTTAATTCTATATCCTATTTATGGCCGAGCTAGCCATTCAAAATTAAAATGAACCTTTCATCCGTGTGTATTGTAAATGGGCATTTATCAGGATTATATGATTTTGCAATCCATCTGAATATGTAACCAGGATTTGTTTTCTTTCCGATTCACTATGTAATTACCACACAACAATAACAGAAGTGACATGTTTGAAGAACAGATAAAATGCTGTAAATTGGCCAGTAATGGTGATATTTCCTCATCTTCTGAAAAACCCATTTATTCTCTCTCAACAAATCAAGGCATTGTCAGCCCACACTCATCTTGTGGCCAGAGGGGCCTCCACCAATTTCTGGATGCAAGCGAGTCTTGGAATGCAGATGAGGCCAGCTAACGAAGGCTTTCAGCGTAGCCAGCTGGGTTTTGCTCGCCTCAATTTCTAAATCATCCGTAATGGGGCCAAGACCTCCCAAGCACTAAAAAGAGCGAGTTGACATACTGGACAAACTGTTAATTTTTTCCTGAAGAAGCTGCTATCTTGCACATCTGTCACTGAGCGCAGACAATTACTCAGTGAGTTGGGGAGGAAAATCTGCCGCTTGTTTCTAGCTGAGCCGTGAAGGGACCTGGTGAATTACAATGGAATGAGCGGGAATCTGACACGCTGGCTGCCTGTGTGCTCAGCTGTGCTCCCCTCAGTGAGCAAGGCTGTCTTGTGACATTAAGACACGCAAAGCAGACCAAGATGTGTTTCAGAAAGCAGGAAAGGAATCAGAAATGATACAAAGGAAAGATAGGTGTGAGAAGGTATGAGAACCTCAAGAACCAGAACTCTGAGCCACCGTGGCCCACTATGAACCCCTGAGGCTGTGTCTCTGAGAAAGGGTACACCACAGAAGTGTGTTACTGGAAACATTGTGCTTTTGCACTCCTGGTGTGTGCTCCCCGACACTTCACACCCATCACAGTTATTTTACGAATTTCATTCCTCTTGCCTACAACACAGATTACCCACACTGGTTCTGTACTGGATTACAGCCAATAGTGAGAAATGCCAGCATCCGGTTAGCCAAGCAGTCAGCCAGGATCAGCACATTTTTTTTTTCTTTTCCTCCCTAACTTCATCTATCTTCCCTATGAAATTCTGACGTATGAAGAAATTTACTTCCATTAAGACTCTGAAAAAATTGGTTTTTTGAAAGTATAAATCTAGTTAGTTGACTATTTCCCACTATGTTTTATGTTTTAACAAGAAATGATTATTTCTTAGAATTCATGTAGCCCAGACTGCCCCACCCAAAACTCCTGCTCCTCCTCTCAAGCGATGGAATTAAAGGTGTGCATCACCACACCCACACATAGAAATTTATAGGAACACACAAATGGATTGAAGATGATTTAAGCTGTTTTCATTTGGACAGCGTTATAGTGGGGACATCAAACATTATATATGCACCGATTTATTCTGAAATTTCAAAAAGTATCAGTCGTTAACTTACTTCATTCTTCCAAAATGAAGGCATGCCACTGTGTTAATTCAACTGGTTAGCTGTGTGAATCTGAGAATGACTTAAACTGTCTGACAAAGACAGCGACAGCACAGCTAAGACTCAGGAGGGTGTAGATCACACGCTCTTGGCAGCTAATGGCGGTCCCTCACTAGAGACAAATCTGGATCTACTTAAAGTGTCAGGTGTGTGAAGTAATGAGTCCTTCTAAGGAGGAACCTGGCAGAAGGAGCCTTCATGCTCCACTTATCAGGTGAGTATATATTACTGCAATCTGGTTCCATAAATGAGTATTTAATACCTGTTGGATTAAAAAAATATATACTTATTATAACTATCACGTTTTGGGAAGATACAATTTAGTCACCCTAAAGAGTGAGATGTGTCTGGTAGCAAACAAAGCTCAAACAAAACTCAACACTTCGGTGATTCTTACAAAAGATTTACAGCGTCTGAGCAGGTTGATGAGAGGTACAACTTTTCAGAAGGAAATGGAGAGGCTGGGACACATGGGACTCTGATTGCTGTTGAGGAGTCGGAGAGAGAAGCTGAACTTTGCTACATTAGTCACGGAACACTTGAGTGCAGAGAGACCTTCCACCATAGTCCAAGCCAGAACACATAAGGATCAGCTAGAAATTTGTGAGGCAAGTAACTCACTAACATTTTCATTAAATTTTTTGAGATTATTAAAATTTTCAGAGCTGAATTACAATTTACTGCATTACTAAATGTAGTCAGTGGTAGTCATATACATGTATGTATGTATATATATATTTGTAGTATTGGGGTTTAAACCCACAGCCTCATGCATGCTAGGTGAGCAATCTACTATTTAACACCCAGTTCTAAAAATAATATTTTAAAGTTATCTTCATCTCTATTTCTTATTACTTTTGGGTTAAGAGAGAAGGGCGGGGCATGTATCTCAGTACTAGAGTTTCTGCCTAGACTCTGTGAGGCCCTAGGTTCAAACCCTCAGAACTCTAAAAGAATGTTAAGACGGAAATATTCTAAACATAAAGACAGTAGCTGCTTATATGTAATGTTCTCACCACTGTGTTATTCCCTTGCTTCTGTTTTGCATGAACAGCTTTCTGCAGGAATAGCTTTCCATATGAAAGGAAAAAACCCCACAAAACCAAAATGGTCTTTGCTAACAACTTCGTTTTATAGACTGAAGATCTTGTGGCTTTTGAAAAGACAAAATACAGGTGAGAATAGTTTAGAAAAGCATCTCAGGTGATTTTTCTCTTTTAAGATCTATTCAAAACTAATTATCCCAAAAGGAAGTAATTGGTCCAGTGAATTATGAGAACACCAGCTTGCCATGTGAAGCATGAAACTGAGCATTCAGTGATTGTCTGCCACACACATGAACATGTGCTGCCATACACTTTTAGGTCCACATGTATGCACACACATATCATGAATGCTGCCTGCTGTCTTAACTTCAGTGATAGCCCCAGCATGAGTTCTAAAACCCACATATTCAAATGCTGGGCCTGATTTATGGGCACATTTTAGTTATAAATGAATTTTCTGTTTATTTATTTATTTTTGTTTGTTTTTTCGAGGTAGGGTCTCACTCTAGCCCAGGCTGACCTGGAATTCACTATGTAGTCTCAGGGTGGCCTTGAACTCACAGTGATCCTCCTACCTCTGCCTCCTGAGTGCTGGGATTAAAGGCATGTGCCACCACGCCCAGCTTTTATTTACTTATTTTTGAGACAGGTCTTACTACATAGCCCAGACTGTCCAGGAATTCGTGGCAATACTCCTGTCTCAGCCTCTCCAGGGCTGGCATTACAATTATAGACATGTGCCACCACACAGTTATTTTTAAGGAGTCAGTAGATAATTTAAAAAATAAAAGCAAACAAATCTGAAAGCAATGTGGCCTTCATCATTTTACTAGGACAGGAAAGGACATGGCTCCCTTGTCACGCCTGGCCAGTACCAAGTATAATATGGAGTCACTCAGCTAATGTAGCCATGCTCAGAGCTTTTTTGGCTGCTGTGAGTAGATAGGAAAATAGACCTATGCACTTAAAAAGTTTTTAGCACAAATCATGTAGAGATGAAGAGAGGCCTTGTGAGGAACCAGAGAAAGTATTGGAGCACTTTGTAAAGGAGGTACGAATGGTTCATTCAAAACTGTCAACTCCCATGCTTTGGGTTCTATGAATATATATTAACTGACAGAAAGTGACTTCCTTGCTATGCTCACACACCTCTCCTTTGGACTGGGAATGTTTACTTTGAGCTATTATATATTGGAAGTATGTAATTTGTCTATTTTTTTTGTTGGTTTATTTTCAGTTTACAGGGGCCAAAGTTAAGAGACTCCCCCGAGGCTGAGAAGGGACATTTGTCTTCCACTTCTTGACTGTGGCTGCAATGTGGTAAGTTCTGTTCCAATGTTATACCACCATGGAATGTATCCCCATGAAAGCATGTTAGAAAATAACCTTTCCTTAAGCTCTCTTTTTCTTTTTTTTTTGGGGGGGGATCAGGTATTTTGGCAAAACAAGTTCATGGGCTTCTACTGAACAAGTTCATTAGGCTTCTATTGAAAGTTCCTATTGTAATGTGCTTGCTTTTCTAGTTCTATTCAAGAATGAGCAGAGTCTTGTGTCTCACTCTCTCCAGGACTTGATACTGAAGGATATTTAAAGGATGACAGAGGAGGCTTTAGGTGTTGACCCTTCTGTACAGTGTTCATTGCGTATCTTGAACAGTTAAGATTGCAAAATATTTTCAGTCATCTGTGAGCAACATAGAAGGCTGTGTGTGTCAAGATAAAGAACTTTCTTCTGTTAGTAAAAACGTGTTAAAGCAGCTGGGGGGGGTCTGGATAGATGGTTAGGTGGTTAAGGGTGCTTGCATGACAAACCTGACAGCCTGGGTTTGACTCCCCATGACTGACAGAAAGCCAGATGCATCAAGCAAGTAGCACATGAGCCTGGAGTTTGTTTACAGTGGTAGAGTTCCTAGCATGCCTATTTTCTCTGTCTCTCTCATTCTCTCTCTCTTTCTGTCCTGACAAATAAAAAAAAATTTTTTTTTTTGAAAAACACAAAATAGCCCAGGGAACAACTTCCTTCAGCAGGTCTGCACCTGTCAGAAGGTCACAGTGACAAGCATTCTCACAGACTGTGTACTTACAAGCAAGGAGGGCCTCGTGCTGGTCTGGTACATGTGCGGTTTCCTCTTTACTAGGAGGACTTTGAATCACTTAGAACAAGGTACAGTAAAAACACCAGACAGACCTTCAGGGGCTGGGAGCTAGTCTGTCTCACAGTGGCTTCAGTAATTCTTACAAGAAACCGTTCTGCCAAACATGAGGCAGCAGCTCTGTTCAGGGGCCATCTGAGAAGGTCTGTTTCCTGCCTAAACTTCACTGCCTTAAAAAATTCTTTTTGGCAATTTTACAAATAAAAAAATTCCTAAAAAGAGCTGAGGATATGATTCAGCAGTTAATGGTGTTTGCTTGCAAAGCCTGTCAGCCCAGGGTTCAATTCTCCAGTCGCCACATAAAGCCAAGTGCACAAAGTGGCCCAGGCATCTGGAGTTTGCAGTGGCAAGAAGCCCCAGCACACCCATTCTCTCTTTACTTACAAATAACTAAAACACTCCCCACACCCTACTAGAAGTTCACATAACCTCATCCAAAGAGATTCAAGTGGGTTGTCTGAAACTTTAGAGCCACAGAGGCTGTTACAAATATGAGAATTAGATCTTTTCATGAAGATAACATATGAATATCTTCTTACAAAGCACAGTTTAAAATCTCAGACACTGAAGCAAATGACTCACACAAGGCAGAGAATAAAGACATACTGGGCTTAATTTTAAGTGAAGGATTAGATCTTAGAAAGACTGGTATCCTTTACTCTCTTGTCCTGTTGGTAAAGGGGTTAGGCATGGACAGAAATCTGAGTTCTTATGAGAGCTACTTCAATCTCTGAGTAAGTCGACTCAACAAACTAATAATTTTCTTCAGTGGTTGTCATGGTTTGATACAGGTGTCCCCCACAAACAATTGAATGTGTTCTGATAGATCGATCCTCAGCTGATGGCAGTTTGGGTTTTACAACCTCAATGAAGCTGTGTTGTTGGGGGCGGGCTTATGGAGTTATAAGCCAGCTTCCCCTTGCCAGTGTTTGGCACACCTTCCTGCCGCTGTTTGCAGTGCTGTGGTAGAGGTGATGTCCAGTCCTCTGCTCATGCCATCTTTTTCCCTGCCAGAATGGAGTCTCCCCTCGAGTCTGTAAGCCAAATAAACCCATTCCTCCATAAGCCGCTTTTGTTTGGGTTCTTTCTGCACAGCAACAAGAAAGCTGACTGCAACAGTGGTCCATCCCCTTGAGACAATCTTTAAGAAATATTGGCCTTTGGGAACAGAGGTAGATGCCGCAATGAACAGAATTTACAGGTCAGCCATGATAAATTTGAAAAATAATTTTTCTTTTAATAATTACTTTTTGTGTTCTAAATGAGGTAAAATTTATAAAATCTACATTGAAGTAATGTTGAGGGCACTCTGGTGATAACGATGAGGTTTAATTCTGTAAAAACGTCCAAGGGAAACAAACAGCTGTTTGTCCACTAGGAAGTTCATACCTTGTCTAGATAGTAAATTCCTAGTGTTGGCACGCCGGGAAATGGACCTTTCAGACCTCCCCAACTTCACAATCTAGTGGGTGTGCTCACATTAGCCTGGATATCACACACATGCACAAAGCAGCAGAACATAGTGACATCTAAGATCAGAATAAATAAGAGGAACGGCTGGAAGTCACTGAGAAGAGCTTGAGCACCATGAGTCCTGATGAAGCCCCATCTCTGTCACCATGGTGGAACTCTATGTTGTTAGAATGCTAGTTTGAAACCGCATAGAGTTCTGCTTCAAAATTGGAAACTATAGTAACTTTAGAACAGTGGAAATCAGGGCAGCAACATTGTAAGGAAGTTGTCTTCCCTGCCCTTCTTAAGTGGGCTTTCCTGGGCTGGGGGCAGCAGCTGTGGGGGTGCTCTTTGGTAGAGGAAATCCAAGGCCTAATCCTTTCGGCCTCTGCATGGCTTGAACTGGCTCCGAGATACCCTTGCCATCTCGACCGAGGCCCGACCCAGGCGTCCAGCCCATGCTCTGAAGCATCCGGTTTCCAATGTTGTTTTCCAGGATGGGCTGGGCATTTTCACCCACAATTCCTGAAACAAGAGTATGGCAAGGTACATTAGTGTGGGTACAGTGAAGATCGACTGATGCTGTGAGAAACAGGGGCTCCTGAGCAGAGAGCTTGTTCCTTTTCTCTGGTCCTCGTGGTAGTAGAGAACCAGACAGAATCTCCCATTGACCACCCTGGGCTTGGGTTTGCTCAGCAGTTCAAGGGCATAGGACAACACCCACTGCCCATGTCACACACAGCTGCATGGTCTGATGAGCTCATGGGTTATGGGTTCTTGGTAAACTAAGTAGTACTCTGCAACTCAACTTTGTTTTTGTTTTCATTGCCATGTCAGCCTCACAGAACATTCTGACATTGCCAACTTATTTCTCAATATTTTCATTTGCTCAGGACCCTGACATGCAACAAAACCCAAACAAAAACCCAACCAAGCCAAACCCCAAGCATCACTGGTAGCACTGGTTCTTAGGAAGTTAGTCTTCTAATCCTCTTTCTGTTAAAATTCAGCTGCTACCTCCCTTACTTCTCTTTCTTCTTACAGGTCCATGATCCATGACTTTTGAAGCAAGGAAGAAAGGACAGATACAAGAAAAGAATACTGAAGCCCTGCATCTTCACAAGTCTCCCCTAGGCCTCCAGGGATAAAGATACCTCATGTTCCCAGACCTGCAGATGCTTGTGGTGGCCCTGCTCAGTCCTTGGGTCTGGAGTTGTTCTCTGAATATGGACTGTGTTCTCCTAGACAGAGGTTGAAATAGTGCCTGATACTCTTAAAGGCTCTTGAGTCAGAAGATGCCATGCCATCAACCTGAAGCCTTCCACCTCTCTGAGGATTACGAGAAACTTCTTCTCTAGCCCTCACCCTTCCACTCGCACAAAAGGCAGCTGAGACCGGTCCTTGATGGCCTATCAGACACACAGGAGGTCATCAAGCACCAGTGACAAGAACCTTAACAAAATGCTACCTGTGACTCTCTCCAGTAATGCTCTATTTCTTGGTAGGGGTTGCACGAAGGGCTTTAATATTGCTCTTTAAGCTGTAATCACATTTCATGGTTTTTGGTTTGTAGGTGTGTCGTGTATATACATACAGATATGTGGCCGGTGCACATAAGTGTGGAGTCCAGAGGGGACCCGTCAGGTGTCCTCCTCTGTCACTCTTCCGCCTTATTTCCCAGAGACAGACTCTCCTGAGAGAGAATGGCTGACTTGGGCGCCCAAGAGATCCTCCTGTCTACGTCTGCTCAGTGCCGGGTTACAGGGATCAAACTCAGCTTCTCATGCTCATGAACTCTCAACTTCGGAGCCATCTCCCTGGTCCCGTGTGCTCTTTGAAAGTAAGCATCAATGTGGAAACAGTGTGTCCCTACCTGGTACCAGCACCTGCCTCTCTGGGGAACAGCAAGTTCAATCCCCATGATTCTGAGTTGGAGAGCACGGTACAATGCAGAGTGCTAGAGATGACTTTTAGTAACCAAGCCTCTCCTTTATTATGGCGTGATTATCAACGGGTTCCAAGGCCATTTTTCAAGTATTTTAGTGCTTCAGGACAAAGAACAACCACCCTTGCTATTTGTGTATTTCATTATGCTGAGGAAGAACTGGCAAGTCACATGAATCAGTGATCAAATGAATTTTTAGGTAACTGAACAACAGCCTAAGGACTGGGGACATAGCTGAGTGAGAGCGCACTTGCCTAATGTGGGTAAGGTCCTGGGTTCCCTCCCCACGGCTGCAAGAAGCAAGTCCCTTAACATGTACAAGAACAAGCCCTCAACCACCTGAAGCTTGATTAATGTCATTTACTGCTTCGTCAGGACACAAATGCAACCATGTGAAGGCTTTTAGGAGACTGTGAAAGAGAACAGGGAGAATAAAGTGTGGACTTATTAGTTAAGGAGAAAAAAGAAGAAAAGCCTTTGGGCAAAATTATTACTAAATATACCAAAAAAAAGCAATTAAGTTTTTATTTCAAAATAGTGGCTTGGGTGGCCACCCTGACCTGGAACAGCTGCTGAACAGGTACTTTGGGTGAATGTTTGGCTGGCCCAACTCACAGCTCTGACTTCTCAGTAAGGGCTGTGAGGCAATTTAATTCCATCCATAAGCCAAAATCAGATCATAGGTCCAATGCTGCCCCGGGCGACACATCTGTTTACTCATATTTTCAGTATAACAGCTTGCAGAAGTTCAGTTTTAATTTTTTTATATTTAAAAAAATATAGGAGGCCAATTTAAAGCATCACTATAAAGAAATTGCTCAGTAATGGTCAACTGTGGTCCCTAAATGAAGTAAATATCTGAGGTAGTGTCATGGATTTAAACATGGAAATTTGCTGTGACCACTCCACTTCCAAGCTTGAGTTTTTGTAACAGGGGGAAAGAGTTCCTGTTCTCTCACTGTTTTCAGATGCTGGTTAACTCTTTGACTTCAGAAAAATAGAATCAAATAAAGCAGTATCTTGTACTTGGAAGAAAAGTCATTTAATCCTTTAAATACTAAGTGTTTTCATATAGAAATATGACTTAAAATGAAAAAGACAGAACAGACAATTTTTCACAGAAAAAACTCGGGAACGAGCAAACCCCCTCTGGTCTCTCCTCCTCTTTTTAGGAGATCAGTCCAGGATGTGGAACAACTCTGTCTCAGTTCAGTCTCTCCCACAGCCCTCATTTCCTTCTCTCTGGCTCCAGCGGGTAGGCTAAATCCCGTTAAGTCCCCTTCTCGAAGGCTCTGGTGCTTCTCATTCATACTCTGGCTCCCAGCCTGGCCCTGGATCTGGTGTCTATTACAGTCTAGTCGGCCCGCTCCCCTTAAACCTTCGGAAGAGTACTGTGGAGGGCAATTCACTTCGTAATTGGCTCAAGAGATGAAAATCTTGTATCAGCTGTCTTAGGCTCTAATCTATCCAGCTGACTGCAAGCCTAATTGGCAGCTTGTTGAGTCATTTGGCTCCTAAAGTGTTGTATTGATGTTGGATCAACAGCCAATGGAAGGGGAGGGACACACACTGCTTCCCACACAACAGCCAGCCAGCTCCACCTCTGTCCCTGCCCTGTGTTCAGAAGGCAATTATCAGTTCATGACCACTCTTCTCTCTTCATTCTTCTATTACCCTTGGGGCCAGCTGAGGCACAGAGCCATTATTATTATTATTATTATTATTATTATTATTATTAGCTATGTTATTAAATCTGCATTGCAAGTTCTAATGTGGGAATGTAGGATTCTGATTACTGTTAGGGACTCAAGACAGCATTAATGGAGAGTAATATGTGAAGAGAGAAAGTGGTGGGTATGACCACTCTATGTCAAATGTTTGAAATACTTGATTTGCATTATCACACTTATTTTTCATGTGACTTTAAATATAATTGAATTAAATAGCTGCTTAAAAATAAACTATACTTGGTTACTTTGAGGTGCAGGGAATACAACCCAGGGTCTTATTCTCACTAAGTGACCTCCCCGTGCTTACACTTACTTTTTAAATAATGGAAATTTAATGTGAAACCAGTTTCTGCTTGTAAGGGGTGAAACTCTAAATGAAAGATGGACCCTCATACATGGAGGAAGGAGGATGTTCATAATAAGTGTTTTAGTTATACTCAGGATATTGCTTTTGGAATGACCACAAGTCAAAGAACATGTACTTTTGGAAAAACCACAAGTGATCTTATAATACAACTCTCTAGGTCTCAAAGGCACAGAGGTGTGTTTGTTCTGATATGGTCATAATCACATGATCTACCTATGACAGAACAGGCATATCTGGTGCACTGGATCAGGTACACAATATTATCTATTCCTCTGAAGTCACGTGATCACACAGTGAACAAGTCAAGATGCAAACTTTGGTTACAATTACTCCAGAGCCTACACACACCTTCCATTGCCTGCACTGCCTTCCACAAGAGCCTTTCTGGAGAGGCTGTTTCAAATTTTGTTTAAAAATTCAAGGGTTAATAAAAATTCTCGTATAGCCGGGCGTGGTGGCACAGGCCTTTAAACCCAGCACTCAGGAGGCAGAGGTAGGAGGATCACCATGAGTTCAAGGCCACCCTGGGACTACAGAGTGAATTCCAGGTCAGCCTGGGCTACAGTGAGACCCTACCTCGAAAAACCAAAAATTCTAGTATCACCTCTTCCCATCGGGACATGGTAACTATGTAGCATATAGTCTCTGACTTATTTGAATGAAAGAATGCAGTGATGACCGCAATCCTCGGCATACAGCTGTTTTCATGTCATTCATTTATTTTGATCAGCATGGAAAGCAGAAATTTCTGGCTTCATTTTATAGTTGAAGCTGATGTCTGTCCAAAGGTATCTAGCTGGGCAGTGTCCCAGTTTGAACTTAAACTCACAACACTGAGATCAAATCAAAAGATATGCTAAAAAATCATTTCTTCTGTTGCATATTCTCAAGTGAATGAAGTTTACTTTGACACCACTACTTTCCCCTCCTTGAAAGTCACTAGATGAGATGGATGGAGCACCTCAGGTTCACCCACTCTAGCTGTCCGTGGCTAGAACTTACATTATACCTCATGTATGAGTTGCAGTTGTTATGAAAAGCACTCACTGACTAGGTTTTATACCGGGTAGCTAGCCTAGACTGGCCTCAAACTGTCTACGTGGCCAAAGATGAACTTGAACTCACGATCTTCTTGTTTCTACTTCCTGAACACTGGAATTACAGGTAGGCACCTCCATGCCTGGTTTATGTAGTGCTGAGAGTTGAACCCAAAGCCTCATACATGCTAGACAAGCACTCTATCAATGGAACTATAGTCCCATCTGGATTTTTTTCTTTTATTCATTAAATTCTTTTTAACAATTCTCTTATTATTATTAAAGTCTATTATTTAACTGACACATTCCCCCATTTATATTTGTTGTGACTAATAATATCTGGACTTGTTTTTACTATATTATTTAATGAAAACAAGCCTGCTTCTCTATACATATTTTATTTCTTTTTTTGGAACCCATTCCTTGCTTAGATTAGCTTGGAAATTGGCCTATTCTGTCACGATTACTATCTTAAGTCAAAAGACAGATCTTATTCTGTCGCACTATGCATATTACTATTGTCTAGATGTTTCACCCACCTTTGACGTAGCCACGTGAGTCTTCTTCATGGTCAATGTCCCCAGCTATTATCTCTATCAAGTCCAGCCTCAAGTGTTCATTCAATTTCTTTGCTCACTCTTCCATTCTGATTCTCTTTTTTCTTTTCTTTTTCTAATGTGGATTCTGTTATGTCTACATGAGGGTTCAAGTTTAGCAATGATCTGCCTTTTCCTGAAAGCAACATGATTTCCACCCTCACTTGTGCTAAGAGTTTATTTAGCTGGACTCATAGCTCAGCTGGATGAGGTCCCTTGATCTCAGTACTCTGACTTTATGTCATTATATTCCAGAGCAGACCTGAATAAGAAGTTTCAAGTACTTCTTCAGGTTTAAAGATTCTGCAGCATCTCCCCGACTACTATAAATCTTAACTCTAACTTGCAAATTCTGGGACACAGGCCTGTAACCCCATCATAAGGGAGGCTGAGGCCAGAAGACAGTAAGTTCTAGCCAGCCTGGGTATGAATGAAGGCCCTGTCTCAAATAGAACAAATCAAATCTGTTGACTTTTTCATTCTCCTGCAAGCTCCCAGACTCTCTTTTATGATTTCCCAACTTTTTATATTTAACTACTTTTAGGTTACTTTATTCAGGGTTATTCAAATAGAATTTGGTTTCAGATTTAGGAACAACAGTACCTCAAGAAAGTCTGTTTTGAAATACTGGAAGAGACTAGACGCTCTACGATGGTAACATGAGTCCACTGATATAAAAATAAAAACATAATCATTGATGAATTAATTTTTGGCAAGTACAAAAAGCTAGTACCTTGAAAAGTAGTTTGGTCACACCAAACATTTCTAATTATGCATAGTATGGATTTTAGTTTTAAAATACCTTTGGAAAATGTTTACCCATTATTGTTATTTATAACCTGCTTTTACTGTCTGAAATTGTCATAAAACTAGCTTCCTATTAAAATATGAGTAAAGCATGGAAGAAAAAGTTGAAAAGTCACAAAAGCTGTCATGAAATCTCTTGCCAAAACCTCACGTATTCATAAAAACTTTAGAAGAATAGCTATGCTAAGTCAATATGTCCTGCTTTGTGTCTGTGTGCATGAATGGTGTGTACAGGCACATGTATGAACAGCACACATGCAGGGGCCAGAGGACAAACTTGAGGTGTTGGTTCTCTTCTTCCACTTGATTGAGACAGAGCCTCTCGTTTGCCACTGCACATCTAGGTGACCCATGAGTGTCAAGATTCCCCTGACTCTGCTCCCACTGCCTAGGTGCACTGCATTACAGACACTGTGCTGCCTGCATCCAGCCATCGCAGTGTAGGCTCTGAGGAGCTGAATTCCTTTCACTGGGTTTTCTCCTCAGCCCTGACAATAAGTATTTCTTTTTTTGCACAACTTACAATGTTTAGAAAAAAGTTGATGCCTCAAAAATAAATATTTTCATTATGATAGTGTTTCAAAGAAAACAAAGATAGGCAATGCTCATTGTGAATAACACTGAAATTAGTTTTATAGTAAAAAAAATTAAGTGCAGTAGCCACAAAATCTCAATCAATGAGCTTTAGAATTTTGCACCATCAAGACCCCAGCCAGCACTGCTGACAGCCTTTGTAGAGTGTGTTCATAATCTGCTTCCTGTTTTGTTCACTGCTTCTCTCACCTTTACAGATGACAGTTTTCAAGCTATGAAATGCATTCTGCTGGCAACCCCCACTGCTTCAACAGTTCTCAATTTCATAACAGTAAATCTACACCCTTTGCTACTGAGACATCCACTTTCTTCTGCTATGTGACTTTGAGGCTGAGAACAAGCTAAACATTAAAAAAAATCAATATCCAACCTTATCAATATTCATTTTACATTGTCAATACCAAATACAAAGGCGAAAGAGCAGTAAATAAGCTACAGCACCGAAATAATTCTGGTGCTCCTGTCACGATTAATAAACGTGTCTCCGTTAACACGGCAGCTGGTACAGCCTTCTAAAGATGAAATTATGCTTCAAAACTACTGCTCAGAGGCTGGGAAAAGTCACTACCTTAGCAGACAACCATGAGCATGTTTGGGCTTATTCACTCCATAGGGGACCCATATCTTCTCAAAATATTATTACTTTTTGTGAATATAATATGTGACTGCTTATCTTGAGAATCATAAACTTATACAAAGCCAGCGTGGAATGACAAATTTAAAGTGCCCAATTATAGATTTCTGACAAATTTTTGGTTAGTCCTTTCTATATTTGCTATTTTGTGTAATATTATACAGAAATTAGATACTATAATAGTCCCTACATCTTCCCTATTTCACATGAGGGAGAGTTTTCTTTTCTTGTGTTTTTCCAGCTAAGAGTAATATCAGCTAAAGCAAGAGCAACAGGGGAAAATATTCTGAACTCCGTGGTGGGCGTGATTTAAGGCAACAGTGTTGAGCTCTCAGCAGCTTCTGGATTTCTGCTGTGAGTATCCTTAGTGTCTGTCTCCATCACCCTGGCAACGGTTGTCAGGCTTGTCATGGAAGCAGCACTCTTGCTCATCTCTCAAATTCCTTTGTGGTTTCAACTAAGGTCCTGACTGTTGCGCAAGGGGTGGTTTATCTCCTTGGTTCTCACTGCCTTCCTCAGCGAGCATGCTTCCCTGGAGGGTGGCTCCCTGCCCTCCTCATTTCTTCTGAGTATGTACTTTAGAAGAATTTCACAAATGTCTCCATTTCTCTACAATAACAGCTGAATCTATAATTTCAGGCATACAAGTGGGTGCAATCAACATTTACCACAGGAATACTTTTTCATTCATTTTTATTAGTGTACATTAATTGTATAAAATAATGGGTTTTGTGTGACATTTTACACATTTATGTTATGTACTTTGGTCATACTCTCCTACTGCCTTCTCTTGTCCCCTCTGTCTCCTGATGGCTCCCTTCCTGTTCTGGGACATGCAATTTTTGATACGGGATGGTATTGTGACAGTTGGCCTCTCTAGCTCCTCCTCTGATCTTAGCCAGGGATAACCAAGTATTCTTTTCTCTCTTTATTGTGAAAGGCCAGGCTTCCCTACTTTCACAATAAACTGTAAATTCACTTTCATTGTATTTAAGAGAATTCTGAGCACATTCTTACAGTTCAACACAGCTAATGAACCTCCTTAGGTACATGGTCTACATCTTTTCGAGACTGGGTTTTCAATGGTCTGGAGTTCATTGATTAGGTTAGACTGCAGGGCCACTTAGCTCCAGAGATCCACTGTGCCTAAGGATGGTTTATTTATATGTGCACAAGGCTATGTTCTCACAGCCTTAAAAAATATTTTTCTTTATTTATTTGGGGGGAGAGGAGTATGAGTGCACCAGGGCCTCCTGCCACTGCGAAAGAACTCCAGACACTAGTACCACTTTGTGCATCTAGCTTTACACATGAGTACTGGGGAACTGAACCCAGGACATTAGGCTTTGCAAGAAAGCACCTTTTACTCCTGCACCACCTCTTCAGACTTGAGATCTTCAATCACATCCTTCAGTACACAGCTTGAGCCCTGGTTCTTCCAAAAGGTCACCTGCCTGCTCTGTCGAGAGTGACTTCCCTCTGCTCATGGCATGTTATTAGAATGGTATCACTTCTGAGGTAGAAATGAGAGCTTTCTAAAATGTAAATGTTGCTGAGGTAAGTGTAATGGAAAAGAAATTAGGAAATCCAATGCTGAAAGTATAATGGTCAGTCCCCAGGGTCCTAGCCTGGGCCCTAGGACAAAGACTCACTTCCCACTTCTGATAACTTGTACTCATAGCTAAATGCATATTTCCTAGCTTTTTTTTCCCTATAAAATTTAATACTACTAAAAGGTAGAAAAGATGGGGACATTGGGCAAAGAGGAGACTCATGAAAAACCTCTCTATTTCCAGTTCTGGCTCAAACTTTTCCATTTCTTTCTATGCTATATGTTAAGCTGTTTTTCTCTTAATGCAGGCCCAGAGCCAGGCAGGAAAGAGGAATCCAAGATTGTTACAAAGCATGGGCTAGAACCAACAGCCACATTCTTAGAGCCAGAGCCCGTCTACTTCAGAATGGGGCTTTATCTTTGCAGCATGCTATCTTTTTATAGTTCCTGTCATTAATCTATTCTGGGATTGGGAATCTCATCTATTTATGCCTATTTATTTCCCTCAAAAGTCTGAAAATTTCTTGATGACAGATAAAGAAAGCCTTTGAAGCCTTTGTTATGTCACACACATCTTGGATTTGGGCAGGTGTTTAGCAATATTTCACTGATTAGCTACACGAAAGTCTACACATGGGTGGCGCAACCCAATACTGAGTGTTGGTTCCTGGCATGGGCATATTATCATTGCTGTGTGCACTCTGCCTTTGTTCCCCTCCAACCCATTTCGTTTTACCTGCTGTGGTCGGTCCAGGCAAAGGGGCAGCCTTCCTTCTTCTTTTGACCTCTCCTGTGCATAAGGATCCTAAATGCATGCTTGTTTGCCTACAAGTAATTATCAGAAAGAAAAAAAAAACTATTAACAAAGGAGAAAAAATGACACATAAATACACAGCTTGTATAATCTAAACCTAAATCAAAACATTCCCAACAAAGATGGAGCTGCATAGTAAAACCACCAATCTTGTTTATATCGAAACATAATTACGTTTGTTGACAAGTGTTCAACAGCTAAATGCGCCATCATAAATTGTTACTGGAATGAATAATATAAAAGGAATGCTTTTTAATTTTCAAAACTGGCAATCTTTCTGGCTCAACAGAAAATCAAACACTGTTGCTTCTGACAGGAAAATAGCTAAGATTAATTATCTAAAGAGATCACAATATTGTTGCTAGGTTATCAATTGGTTACTAATGCTTTACTGTCAGAGCAACATTTATTACAGGAAAAGTATGATCAATTTCTTTTAGGATATTATGCAGTGGTGAATTCTCTTAAAACGTTTTAAAGAGAAGGAACTAGTGGTGTTCTCTTTATAATTCATACAATTACAAGTGCTTAATTATTTACTAGCAAGGTGAAAGGATGTTTGCAAGCCAGTATATTGTTGTTACTGGTATTGAGTAGTCTAATATAATGCTAGCTAGGATTGCTCAACACACACACACACACACACACACACACACATATTTTAAAGCTATGATACACAACAATTGAGAAGTGGGCCATGGGCCCACTGCTAATTTTGGAACCAGTTATAATCAGACTATTCTCTTTAGCCTCCTAAATTTAAAAAAAAAAATTGGAAAAATGGCCTAAATGAAAATCAAAAAGGAAGAAAACAGATTTAAAGGTCTTCAGGCTTTACAAGCCATAGAAGATTTTGTGTACATTTCCTGGATCATAATCCTTGATGTAGCATTGGGATAGGCCTGAAGGTCACCAAGTGGAAATAACTTAAGCATACTGAGCACAGCACACATTCTCTGGCTATGCATAGACATGTCTGATAGTAGCATAAGGTCTTAAAGGATCCAACTTGAAAACAGCCAGTTTTAGAGAAATGAAAGAGGAAAAATTAAAAAAATAAGTTAAAGGAAAGATTTATATTTCTACTATGTGTGTGTATGTGTGTGTGTATGTGTGTGTGTGTGTGGTGTGCTAAGATGTAATAAAAATATTGATAAGGAAACTGCCTATGTGAAAAAATGATTTGAAGTACAGGTTCTCTCTCTACAGGGCAGAGGATGGATGATCTAAGTAACCACAGACAGACAGATATCCCATGAAAACCTACCAACATAGCTTTATAGAAAATGGACATCTGTCTAGCGTTTTCTTCCTTTTGTATTGACCCCAGTGTTTTCCTTTACAGAATGAATCTCTACTTTAAAACATTAGTCCACTCAGCTAATGAAGAATGGCTCTGCTTTCCTCTTAATGTCATTAACATGCAAAGCTGCAATGTACTTATTAACATCTTGACTCATGATAGCAACTTTAATTTAAACATTATGATGGAATCACAGAAAAGAAAATCAATTCAGTAAGCATCTACTAGTATCTACTGTGAACTTAGCACTAAACCCCCAACTGGTAGTGAAAAAGGAGAAGAGGAAGAGATAAAGATACAATTCCTACTATTGGGAGAATTTAAAATCTAAAGAGGAAGATAAAATCATAAATACAAGAAATAATTAGGGATGATGGTGATGGCAGGAACAACTTTATTAAATAGTACTAGAGATTATATTATTTAGTCCATGTTAACTCTAAACATGTTGAATTAAACATATACCTTCTGCAGGGATATTTTTAAAAAAAATATTTGTATTTATTTATTTGCATGTAGAGATAAGAGACAGACAGAGAGAAGGGTCATGCCAGGGCCTGCAGCCACTGAACAGACTCCAGATGCACTTTGGGCATCTGGCTTTACATGGGTACTGGAGAACCGAACTTGGGTTGTTTGGCTCTGGAGGCAAGCACCTTAACCACTGAGCCATCTTCTCCAGCACTGGAACATTCTTTCCCAGTGGAGTTTCTGTGTGTGAAAAGGTAAATGAACTGTCTTGTAGAAGGACAAGTCTGCCTAGCGTGAAGTCAGGTTCATGCTCATGTGTGCACTCACTTGGAATTAATCACTCCACATACATTTATGTTTTGCTTCCTCCTTTGAACTGGTTATAACTGCCTCATTCCTTGGTTCACTGATAAATAAGTTCTAACACATATCCACTTTTGCTTCCATGAGAATTGAGATTTTAGCTTTTTGTAAAAGAAAAATTCTCCCATCTATCTTAAGCCTGTAGTAAGGATGACCTTCTGCAGAGCAAATGCAAGAAGGTGTCAGTCAAGACCATCTGTGGAGGAGGAGATGGGACCATTCTGAAAGTCTGACTCCAGTGGACACAGGATCTAAGTGTGGTCTGTGGCTGGTTTCTACCAAACACCATTTCTGCAGTAGCAGTATATAACCAGAGCATTTTACTTGCTTAAAATCCACTCTCCCAGCCGGGTGTGGTGGCACACACCTTTAATCCCAGTACGGGAGCATCTCCATGAGTTTGAGGCCACCCTGAGACTACATAGTGAATTGCAGGCCAGCCTGGGCTGGAGGGAGACGCTACCTTGAAGTGCCTCCCTACCCCCAAAACGCCAATCTCCCAGGTCATTGCTGCCTTTCCACCTTTGCTCTTCCTTACTCTATTAAAACTCATGAGGAAAGTCTGTTTATAGAGACCTCAGAACACAAACACGAGAACACCGCTCTCTTCTAATTTCTAATTTCTGCTTGAGCAGAAATTCCTTTTTGTGTATCTTTCAAAGCAAACAGAATGGAACATTTTAATTCAACATCCCTCCCTATCCCAAAGAAACCACATAAAGGAAGAGATAAATATATAAGGATAGTAAAGTTAATACACTTGGTAAGATGAACCTAAGATCTAAGCCAGGGGCGAAAGAGCTATCTGTACCAGTGCTTCCATCAAATACCAATGCACTCAAGGGGAGAAAAGGACCCACAGGTTGGCCCCTCACTCACTCAAGGGGAGAAAAGGACCCACAGGCTGTCCCCTCCCTCACTCAGGGGAGAAGAGGACCCACAGGTTGGCCCCTCCTCCCTCAGGGGAGGAGAGGACCCACAGGCTGGCCCCTCCCTCACTCAAGGGGAGAAGAGGACCCACAGGCTGGCCCCTCCCTCACTCAAGGGGAGAAGAGGACCCACAGGCTGGCCCCTCCCCTTTACTTCAGACAGGTGCTACAAAACAAGTTTCTAGAGAACACTAAGCTGACATGGCTGTTTGGTTGTCACTCTAAATGTAAAATATAGCAGTGACACTTCTAATTTAGTATCACTGACTGCCTCCAAGGCAGCCTTGATTCTTCAGTCTCCTTGGATCATTTTGTCTTGGCAGAAGAGAAATTAACTCAAGGTGAGAATTGAAATATTTTGTTTCATTTTCTCTTTTTTTTGCCAGGAGGTTATGAAGAATAATATAATACCCTATAAATAGGTCCAATTATTAAAATATTTTAAGATCATTTTGTAAGACACCATGAGATACTTGATGATTTGATATATTTGAGGTGTAGAATGTGCTTGGGGAAGGGAAGCGAGAAGAGAGGAGGCCTGGTTTAAATTTTGACTCAGAGCTCTGAAGTCCAGACTTGGGTCCCAGTGATGGGATCCATGCTGTATACCAGAAGTCCCCTGTTCTTTAAGTACAAAAATGTAACAAGTACACAAAACAACACTGTTGGTTATGCATGACTCAGCGCTGTAGACCGGAAACAGACTTCTATGAGAGCAACTATTAAATAGAAGAAAAGCACAAGCCAACATGCTCAATCGACTGTACTTGGATTTACCCCACTATTTACTACAATTGATCATTTCACGTGGTGTGTCTGTGGGAAGCTGGGCATCTTAGCATCTGTAGAAAACAGTAATCAAGCAGAGACACCCCAAACCCAAGCGAGTGAGCTGCCTTGTCTGAGAACATGGTGTTGACAGGGCTGACAGAATGAGGCAAGTGTGGTGTCAAACATGATAATATTAAGACAATAGGAACTTGTCTCTCTGTAGTATGTATTTGCAAATAGAGGCTTTTCGGTGCATTAGGACTCTTGGAAGCTGCCCCCTGGATACAGTGTGCTCCCTGGCAGCCTAAGACAAGCTGTGGAGAGGCAAGCAGATGCCACTGTGGCCCTGGCATGGCAGGACACTCCCTGTCAGTGACATCATCCATCTGGACAGGGCGTCAGCTGTGCAGAAACAAGCAGGTCTGCTGTGCCACCAAAGGAGTGCTCGGGTGTCCTGGAGAAGCCTGCCCTGCATGCATTTCTTTTCTAGATCCCAAATGCCCCATCTCCCTTACTGTGGCCCGTGTCTCAACAGATAAACAGAACAGACAACAGAACCCAACTCTTTCTGTTCTGCACGGAAATATATAGGGAACATCAAGAAGTCCAAGCATAAATGTTTTTTAAACTGTGGATGACCAAGAGTCCTGATTAAACCAGTTTTTTTTTTCCCTCAAAGCCCCTCTTGTAGGACATTCATAACAGCTCTCTCTGCATTTGGGGTGGTCATTCTCACACAGACCAGGTCCTGGGTCTACACTTCTCTCCATGGGTGTACAGCTCCTGGATCTGCCACTTCTTTCATGGGACTCTGGTCACCTGCCTTTACATCTATCTCAATTCCCTTTCACAGCTCTTTGGTATAGCTTTGGCCTTGGCAATGGTCAGTGTCCTGAAATGCCACTGGGTTCCAGGATTTGTCCTATCATAATAAAGCTCCTTAGAATTAGGTTATGGCCTGGACCTCCCCAAGTACGCTCTCATATTCTAGCCTGAAAACACAACGTGGTGACGGAGCTCTTAAGACCACAGACCTTGTCTAGCTCTGTCCGTGTTGCCTTCACTCCTGTGTCCAAGGCTCTACCCCTGGGTGCAGGTACTATCTGTCCTTTAGTCCCTCTGCCACTGTTCTTCCCAGTTTTCCATCCTGTTCAGCATCTGGTGGCTGCTGCTAGGCCCAGTGTTCACTGTGGTCCTTACAGCAAGGGACCTCATGAAATCAAGTACAAAATTTCCATATGAACACTATTTCAGCAGGAAGCCACTCTTACCCACCTCTGATCCACTAAGAGAGGTAAGGGGCCGGGAAATGGCATGCCTACTCTCCCCCTCTCTTTCTCTGTATGTGTCTCTCTCCTCTCTCTCTCTCTCTCTCTCTCAAATAAAAAAATTAAAAAGAAAGGTATGGTTGCCAGTTACAATAAGCTAAATAAAATTATGAAGTACTTCTAGCATTTCTGACCTTTTAGAGACAAGTTGATGCATCAGCCATTTCACATCTACTCACCCAGGACAGTATATGATATATGAATCTATCTGCTGAGTAGAGGCTCAGCTCTATTTTCTCCAGTTTGTTCTCTCATACTTAGCTCAGTCCTGAGATTACACTATGAAACAGACATAAAAAACTTTCTTTTACTAGGTCAAAGAATAATGGAGTTAAAGGCAGAACAGATATACACTCAGATATATAATTATTCTAAAAAAATTTTTAAAATATGTATTTGTTTATTAAGCCTCAGAATTTATTATCAGAAATACCAAGAACATGTATATATTATCTAATTATATAAGGGATATTCTATCAAAATTCCAGAAAATATCTGATGGACTTGTGCTCTATAGAAAATTCTTCTTGATAAAAAATCACACAATCAGAAAACGAAGTTGTATTCATACCAAGGAATGCTGACTCAGAACTGCTTTTTCTCCTACACCATGCCACTTCATTCAACTTAGTGCATTGTGCTTTCCTTAAAACAATCCTACAGAAAATATAAAACATAAATGGGCTGGAGAGATGGTTTAGTGGTTAAGATGCTTATCTTTAGAGTCTAAAGACCAGAGTTCAATTCTCCACTACCAACATAAAGCCAGATGCACAAAGTGGTGCATGTGTTTGGAGTTTGTTTGCAGAGGCTAGAGGCCCCAGCAAACCCATTCTCTCTGCCTGTCTCTCTTCGTTCTCTGCTTGCAAATAAATAAATAACTAACATACTAAAAGAAAAATATAAGACATATGCTCTGTGCTAGGAGAGAGGAGGCGCATTGAGAAATTGTAAGTATGCAGCCCATTTCCAAGGAGGTAAAAGTCTTTGAGAGAATGGTAAAATTACTCCAATTCAGCATTCAAAAACCAGCATTTTAGTGCACTACAGGCTCTTGGGTGAGAGAATGCATCTGCAGGCATGAAGGCAACAGTGTGTACACAGGATATACCATAGTTAGAACAGGAGGGGATGGTGCCTCCTTGCACACACCAAGTTTTGGTTAGATTCAGTGAATCTGTCTATTCACAATCATTTTAAGTTCTTTTCTAAAAAATGAATTGATAGCATTGATTACTTGACATCATCAGTTATTTACCAGCCTGACAAGTTGAATGCAATGAAGAATAGTCTACCCAACATTTTGTGTAGCCAAGTTCTGAGTTGTACAGAGCAGCACTCACTCAGACCAGGCCCTAAGGCTGATCTTTCCCAAGGTCATGCCTGAAGGGGAGCAGCTGAATGTACTTGCACCACCAAGTTTATAAATATTGAGATTTGCTTTGATTCCTTCCTGTCCTCTGACTCTGCTTGTTGAGAGCACTTAGGTATGTCCCAGTTTTACCTGCCCTAAGGAGTGCCCTCTGTGTGTGACCAACCAGAAACAAAGGAAGACAGGGCCACAACTTTGAGCTCCAGACAGAAAAGGAGTAAAGACAGAAGTTTGAATAATAGGATAGAATGTCTAAAGCTCCTCTAAAGCTCTTTTTGTGTTGAAGTACATAAGACATTCCTACCACCTAAAAACAAGCTTACCTCAATCCACACAAACTTGTTGTGTAGGAGGATTCAGCTGGAGCCCAAGACACCCACATGATGCAGCCTTGTGATTCTCACTTGCCACAAACATTTCTTAATCCAGGGAGAATATAGTAACTTCTCCCCAAAGGACACTATCCTTGTGTATGAACTAATGTTCCTGGTAGACTTGTATTCCGTGAAAGCCTTGGGGCCTATATCTGATTTATCTGAGCACATTTCCCTTAGCACTTATACACCTTGCTAATATCATACACTTGTAAGATACTGAATGAAGTTTAACAAGGCTTGCTAGGGGTTTATAATAACATTTACTGTAATCTGTATTTTTATTGGGATTCCAATTTCATTAATATATAAGTGCATACTTATAGAAACAGGAAGCCACTCAACTTATTTGGTTTATTTCTTGGGCCATAGAGTATAAATATCCACCAAACTAGTCTTGTTCACTTGAGCAGCTTTAAAGTATATGCATGTACCTTCATTCTAAAGTGTTACCATTTCTGCATAATTAATTTTGTATATCATAAAATGTAAGTTAATGAGAAAAATGCTTTTAGTCCCTCCTCTTACATAACAATTTTTGGTATGTGAATATTATGTCCATAAAACTTTTACAGACTTATTAGCAAATATTTACTAGATTGTAAACCCATCATGATGAGTCTCTGACTGCTAAGATTCACTAAGGCGTCCCAAGTCAACACAGGTGAAGTAAGTGGAAGGTGCATTAGTGTATAATTAGGATTAGTTTTGACACTGAGATCATTCAGCCCAATTTTCTTTAGAATGCCTCACTACACTTAGAAATATTTACAATGCCTACAGAGAAAAACACTATGCTACAAAAAGCAATTTCAAACATACGCCTTCTTTTTTCATTTATGTTGCATTTCTTTAGATACAAAAGAAAGAAACGCGATGTATTTTAAGTTTCAGAAATCAAATTCAAATGATCAGTAATCAAAATATCATGATTTCAGAATGCTGTCACTTTTTTGAACATAAATAAAAATACAAATAGTGTTTAACATGGTAATTTTAAATAATCAACAGGTTTGCTTAAAAGTAAGACACTCAGCAAATGTAATCTATAATTACCCACAATGGAAATCTGCATATAATAAAATTAATATTGTGTGATTTGGCATATTTTTATCTGCCTCAAAATGGAGGGAAATTAAAAGAATAAAGGAAAACCACAATAGACTTGCTGATTGCTTTATAATATCAACAAAGTGGTGATTTACCTAAAATAAAATGTAGGGCAAAGGCATGAAAAGGGAAAAAGAGATTACTAGGTGACTTTTATATTGATGATGGTAGAAAGCTAACACCACAAGGCAAAAATGGGGGGGGGGCTAATATTTACTACTTAAGTATTAATATAAAGGTAATTATTGGGGGGAAAACACCCAGCTGGCTTCATTTTCAGAAACATACCAGCAGCGGCATGTAACAGTGAGAGCAAAAAAGGAGAGTAACAAATGGAAAGGTAAGGAGAGTTTTGTTCTGTATTTTAGCAAGAAAAAAGCAAGTGAAGGGAAAAAAAACCATAAAGCAAACCATACCTATGCAGTGCAAAAGGATAATTGCAGGGGACTAGATGGGAGTTAAGACTATTTTGGAAAAAAAAAAAACTCTTGTAAATATTTAATTATGGAACCTTAAATATTTTTATGTTTGCTTCTTAGAATGAAACTTATGGGCCAGATTATATACTGGAACATCTATGCTTGGAAATTATTATGGATTACTTTACACAGGACAGAATCATGCACACAAAAAAAGGAAAAAGGCAAAAAAATCTTAAATTATTTTTTTATTAGAAGTCACAATGGTATGGAGAATCTGCGATTACTGTTTGTGGGATTTTTTAAAAACTATTCAATAGTCATAGAGATGTGTTACTTCAAATATTGCTGCAAAAGAGAGAGATTCAAACGAGGGAAGTCCAATCAGTGTAAAATACATTTTTTAAATAAAAACAACCAGAAAAGATGGCTCACATCTTTAATCTCAGCACATGGGAGGCAGAGGTAGGAGGATCATTGAGTTCAAGGACACTCTGAGATTACATAGAGAATTCCTGGTCAGCCAGGTCTAGAGGGAGACCCCACTTCTAAAAACTAAAACAAACAAACAAACAAACAAACAAAAATAGAAAAGAAAGTTAAAGAAAAACCGACTTTTTCTCCCTGAAAAGGCATAGCATAAGCAAAGGCCCCATCTAGATCAGAGTTTCTAAACCTGCTTCCTCTTCAAATGGCTGCCTTGTGGTCTAGCCAGAGAAGATCCAAGGTAAGCCTTCCTAAAATGTACAAGTACAGAAAGCAAAGGCCAAGAAACACCTGGGACCAACCAAGTAATCTCCTGCAATAGCTATCAGTAGTGGGCTGTCTAACCCCATCTTTGTTTTGGAAACTGAACCCAAAGGGAAATCTGAGTGCAAGCTGCTTCCTCTACAGAATCCACCCTACATCATCTTCAACCTTCCATATATACCAGCTACCCCATTCCTGGGTTCACAGCTGGAGAAGGGTAGTCAGCCCACCAGAGATGTGTATACTCCAATGTTTATTCCTATTCACAAGAGCCAAGTTAAAAAATATACCTAGCATCCAGCAACAGAGGAAAGACTTTCAAGGACATGGAGTTCTACTCAGCCACAACGAACCCGGGTGCCTCACTGAAGGGGAATAGATGCCCAAAGGCTCACCTTAGAAATGTAAGTAGCGTGGGTCTTCTCTCCTATGTGGAACCTACATTTTAATAACATAGGACATGAAAGTCAGAGCATACTATTTTAGGCAAGAAGAAGGAACCAGCAGGATGAGGTCTGGGGGGATGACAGAGGGCAGTGCAATAGAGGAGTGAATGTGATCCAAGTATAAGATACACCATGTATGAAAATGTCATAGTAAAATTCATGACTGAACAATGAATGTATGCTAATAAAATACAGGATGTGAAGTTTTTAAGGGAAACAGACTTGTAATCAACTTACTCTGTTGCTGCGCAGAAAGAACCCAAGGAAAGGTGGCTTGTGGAGGAATTTTTTTTTTTTTTTTTTTTTTTGGCTTACGGACTTGAGGGGAGAGTCCATCCTGGCAGGGTAAACGATGGCATGAGCAGAGGGGTACACATCACCTCGGCCACAGCACTGCAAACACTGGCAAGAGGTGTGCCAAACACTGGCAAGGGGAAGCTGGCTTATAACCCTATAAGTCCACCCCCAACAACACAGCTCCAGCAAGGTTGTAAAACCCAAACTGCCATCAGCTGAGGATCAATTATTCAGAACACATTCATTTGTTTGTGGGGGACACCAGGATCAAACCATGACACAGACTGACATATTTTAGTTTAAATCACCTAACAGGTTTTGGGGTTGGTGGGAATACAGATGTTGTAGTCAACCTTTTCTCTCATTGATGCAACAAAGAACCCAACCAAAAGCAGCTTGTGGAGGAATGGGTTTATTTTGGCTTACAAACTCAACGGGAAACTCTATGATGGCAGGGGAAATGATGGCATGAGCAGAGGGTGGACATCACCTCCACCACAGCACTGCAAACAGTGGCAGGAAGATGTGTCAAAAACTGGCAAGGGGAAGCTGGCTATAACTCCCATAAGCCTGCTCTCAACAAAATGCCTCCAACAACGTTCTAATTCCAAACAGGCCATCAGCTAGCTGGGGATTGGACATTCAGAACATACTCATTTGTGGGGGACATCTGGATCAAACCATTAGAACAGATAAAACAATATGTCTACATACTGATAGAGAGTAGATATTTCTAGTATTTCTGTATATAAGGATGATCTTGATAAAAATACTAAAAATGGACAACATGAGTAAAAGAACATCTTTCTGAATCTCCAGATGAAAGTATACGGTCTTTTCCAGGCTTAGGTGATAGGCTCTTTGTAACTTTTAAGGGACTAAATTAGAAATTCAATTAAGTTATCTATGAAGCCTGAATGTTCTAGCCTGCCTCACCCTTCAACTATAACCTGCTGTAAAAAAATTTACAAAGATCTTTAAGCTGGGTTTATTATCCTTAGGAAGGATAATGCATAGTTTTATTCCATCTTTCTAATTAGTAATTTAAGCATATGTTCAGCATTTAACTCTAAATGTTTGCCTTTTCCCCAAGCTCAAAGACAGCTGTCCAAGATTCGAATGCCAGAAAACATTTAAATATCAACATCTGTTGAATTATGTTAATTTAGTGTAATATAATTGGGCATGAGTTGAATTGATCAGAAGTATATAAAATAAACAAAGGTAAATTCCCACCAAGATCCTCATATATACATAAAATCACTATGGAATGATGAAAACATTTATTCATAAAGAGAAAAGCTAACAGAAAAATATTGGCTATAAAGAAACTGATTCTTTAAAAAACAAAATTCTAAAATGGTAAAGTTTCTTGTTATTTATAAATTTATTTTACACTAATTGCATAACTGATATTAAATGAAGATGGCTAAAATGACAGTTAATTGCTTTGATATTTAATTACACATGTAAAAATCTAGACTGAAGGAAAATTACTGCTCTATCATGGTCAGTAATAGCAAGAATTGATGAGATTTCAGTTCCATACACATTAGCAGCATTTAGAAATTGAAGGTATTTTGGAAGATGAACTTAGGTTTATTCTGGAGATGGTAAGATACAAACTTTCATGTAGCAGTAACAGCCATGGTTTAGTGTTTTGCAGACTTAAGATATTGTTTTTACAGTGATTCTCTTATTAATGAATTCTAAGCTTGCTTGCTTCAGGAAGTGTTCTGGCAGGCACACGCTGGATCAACAGATCCCCAAGAGCACGGTAATGAAGTTACAGCCTGGCCTCAGGAAAGACACCGGCTGTGATGACAGGGCCCTGCAGGTGTACCTTAATCATTTCCTATGGGACCCATCTTCAGGAGTCAAAGGTTAGCTCTGTGTCTGTGCCCACTTAATCACTGGACCAATTTGGAGAGTGCCAACTGTGAAACAGACACCTGTCCTTAAGGAGATGGACTTCATACCACAAATTTATTTCAGCTAATGGTGGCTGGAGCAGCTCACACATGCTAACTAATTTTCATCATCAGTGGTCATGGCCACATTCAGCTGTCATCCTCAGGCTGAGGGGCTGTGCATACTTCTGGCCGTCTGAAAACACCTAGTTCTTCAAAGGGAAATAGGGTGTGAATGGTCACAGCTGCAGCTAAGTTTTACATCAAACATTGGATACAAACTCATTTCGCAATGGCAAATTCTCTCCCCCATCCTCAGTGTGGGTTCGCCATATTAAACTCTAAAGCAATATCTTAAAATTCACATTGGCTGGTAACAAACTGATTTAGTATAATAACTTAAAATAATCCTCTGCAGCCATTCATTTAAAATTCTGGCAAGGAAGGTTACAATCCTAGGATGCTAAAGGACAAGAGGCCGAAGAACTATAATCTGAGGACAGTGTGGTTTTATAAAATACGATAATTTGGTCATATAATATAAAATGGATTAATTAAACCCCTTAAAAACCATTTTATGTTGTATATGTGGGATGCTTCCAATTATTCTGCTCTAAGTATCTCTATACCTCGAAGTTATTCAAATGCTCCTTTTAATTAGAACACATATATAATTAAATGTGTTCCAATTAAACAAATATGGAATGCATACATTCTAATTAAAGTGAATATGTGAATGCTTCCTATTAGCTCATTCATGCATATATAACAATGAATCAAAATCATTTAAAAGGTATTAAAAAAAGACATAAAATGGTAGAGACTGGCTAGAGGGCGGAGTTCAGTGAAAGGAATATAGGGGGAGGGGAGACAAGAGAGAGATAGGAGTGGATTATGACCAAAAATACATTATAGACAAGTATGCAGACTGTTAATAAAATTTTAAATGTTTTTTTCATCAACAGGGCTGTAAACTTATAATAAGAAAATTTTACTTTAAAAAATCTCTAGTACTAGAAACATTTTAAGTTATTATTTAAAAGCAGTTTTAAGTAAGTGATTATTTTGGCTATGTAGCATACAAAATGTCATGAAACCCAACTTATTTGGTACTCTGACACTGATTTATTAAAGTTTCAGTAGGACAAGGGCAGCTCCTGCGAGGAGAGGAGAGGGAACGCCTCTTGTACTTGCTCTCCTGTGCTGAGGCGTCTCTGTGAAGGCAGCACCACACAGCACTCTAATGAGCAGCTATCCTCCTCCAATTTATTAACAGCTGCTCAGAAATGTAGTCATTAATAGTTTCATTCATTTTTGGCAAACCTGCAAAATGACAAATAGTTTTGTATCTGTTGCAAATTAGGTTTCCTTTCCAAACAACAAATGACAGCGTGGGGAAGACTGAGCAAACGGAATCCAGGAACATCTTTGGATCTTTAGAAAAACAGAGCAGCTGGGAGGCTGTCATATCTCAACAAAGCACAACGATCTGAACCATGGAGATGAATGTGCTGTGGATAATGCAAACAGGGATGTCCTTTCATCTTGATGTAAGCAGTTGGCAAGAATGTAAACATATGCACACTCACAGAAATATGATGGGTTATGTGTGTTTCTCAAACTACTGAGAATACTGTTATTGTTTTCAATTTTAGAAAATTTTATTACTACCACTTTTACTACTAATCAGGCAGAATGATAGTGAAAAAAGGTTCAGTTTTCCTTCTATGAAGATCCAAGATATTAAAGCAGACAATATCCAAGGATTATCAAATCATTTGACACTTAAGCAGATGAGCACTATACTTTGAGGAACCAAGTTAAAATTGAATTCACAAGCACATCATCGAAAAGAGTAAAATTTATTAATAACAGCAATAACAACGTTTATACTTGATTTCAAATTATCTTTTACACTGTTTTATTTTTATTTGCAAGGAGAAAGAATGAATAAATGGGTATGCCAGTGCATCCCACCACTGTAGCAGGACTCCAGATGCAGGCACCACTATGTACATCTTGCTTTTTGTGGGAACTGGGGAATCAAACAGGGTTGCCAGACCTTGCAAACAAACACCCTTGATTGCGGACTCATATCTCCAGCCCTTGGTTTTAAAGTATATGCCACATTATGACATGATTTTTGCTTAGGTGCTTCTTAAGAGTAAATGACAAAGAATGAAAGTTCCTCAGAGTAAAGAAAGGAAGCAGGGCAAGCCCCACCCATATACAGATCCCAAAGGCAAGGCTACGGTAGAGAAGGAGAATAGGAGAAAGCTAACTTCTTTTAGGCAGTTTAACTGAGAAATTGAGGCACTGAGAGAACCAGGAGATGCCACCTCACTCTGGCACAAGAATGGATCTGGAACTCATGTCTGAGATCTACAGCATCCCTTGCTGCCCATAGTCTAACTTGTTGCTTAGATAGACAGTCCAGGTAGGCTAGCCCTGGGGTACACCCTCCAAATCTATAAACCAATTAGTTTTCCCCTTGCATACCTGAATCTGATGCTATAAAGGCTGCAGCCTTCCAATCAGGTTTGTTACACAGAATCTTTAAAAAAAAAAAAAAAGGACTGATAATCAGTATCAGGCATGGGATAATGCATGCTTCAAACTTTCAATTTGGAAAAGTGATACTAAACTTTCTTGTGCTAAGAAAATGTTTTTAAAATGAGAAATAACATGAAAACATTTAATTATAGCTCCAAGTGTGGTGAGGGCAAGGAGTAAATGAGAAAGATGTTTAGTTGTGAGAAGCAAAAATCATATTTGAATATTGAAATAACCAAAAAATGGAAATTATAGGACATTCCTCCAGGTGGCCTTGGACAGCCCAGTCCACCTCTCTTCTTGTTCATAGTTCCCAAGCAAACTGTAGAAGGTGCTTCAGATGCAACATCTTGAGATGAGGAAGGACTGGCCATGTTATCCCCTAGAGAAATAGGATGTCCTTCAACGCTCTGGCCCAGCTGGTCCGGTGTGCCTGAGATATACAGCAGGGGAGGGGGTGGGGGACTGCCATTCTGGATCCCTCAGCTGTGACACCAGTGTAGCACAGAACTCCATCTGCTCCAGGCAGCTTTCCTGAGCCTTAGGGGATCAGCTCAAAATGGATCCTGGGCTGCTTTCCTGAGAGCAATAAATGGCTTCCGATAGCTTGGGTATGAGCATGTTGGACATAGGGAGGAGGAGGCAGGCAGGGACCCAAGCCTGGAATAGTTAGTAAATCTAGATGCCACTCACACATCCCTCTAATACGTATATGGAGGTGGGCATGGTTGCGCACACCTCTAGTCCCAGTGCTTGGGAAGCTGGAGGAAGAGGATCTAGCCTAGGCCAAAACAAACAAACAACCACCCAACCAAACAAAATAAACTACTTAGAGGCATTGCTCCAGGGTTTAGTTGTGTTTTTACTTTAACCAACTATACTCCAAATTCATGCCTGTTAATGATTAAATTATGAAGGTTATAGGCAGGTGGTTTACACAAGAACATTTAAATAAGATTTGATGCATTTATGTTTTGAAAGAATCTTAGATTTTTCTGAGCTTTTATTTCTATTTTGAAAGGTTGTAAGGTATACAAAAATGACCAAATGGCAGAAGCAATCCCAGTCATCGGCTCCTTCCCTCACTGAGCTGTTGACCAAAATGAACCATGAGATCCCAAAAACAAGATAGAATTCTGCCAAAAACAAGACAGGATTCTGCCACTAGACGATACAATACACTACAGTTAAGATGGAGGATAGGCTGTGGGCAGTACAGTGTCCCTGGACTCCCACAGCAGCAGGAGTTAGGAGGAATGCTTGTGCCCAGGAGCTTGAGATCAGTGTGAGGGAAACACTGCACCCGTCTTTAAAACCAACTAACAGAGGCTGGGGATGTGGTGGAGTGCTCTCCTAGCATGCAGGGAGATCTGTGTCCATCCCTAGAACCACATAAACTGGGTATGGTTGTGCATGCCTGCAACCCTAGCATTTGGGAAATGGAGGTAGGAGGATCAGAAGTTCCATGTCATCCTTAGCTACATAGAAAATTCAGTTCTAGGCCAGCCTGGAATACAAGAGACCATGTTTAAACCAAAACATCAAAAAACCTCCAGAGGTTCCACTGTTTTGACAATACAAAAGTATTAGATGAGAATAATCAACAAGGTGAAGCAGCATGGATGAACAGAAGAAGAGATAGGTAACTCCAAGAACTGAAAGACAAAATTCTGAAAGAACTCATCAAATGAACACACGAGGAAACAGTTTCACATCACTCACTATGTGAACACATTTGCTTTATGATAAGGGGCTCTCTCAGGAAATACAAAGAATCGACAGACTAAAGGAGAACGCAAGAATAACACTTTAATCAGTTAGATTATCTCATACTAACAACTAGTATACCCTTTTCTCAAAAGTTGGATTATAGCTGGGCATTGTTACACACACCTTTGATCCCAGCACTCAGAAAGAAGAGGCTGAAGGATTGAGGAGAGTAAGGCCAGCCTGAGACTACATAGTGAATTCCAGGTCAGCCTGGGCTAGAGTGAGACCCCCTACCTCAAAAAACCAACCCCCCCCAAGAAAAGTTAGATAAGACATACTAAGTATGTGTAAAAAATGAAAATATTACTTTCATTTACACTAGACATAATCATTAGTACATTGCAATGCTATTCTGTTAATAATCATGGATATGATAGGTTGGCATATCACAACAAGTAACTGAAGCAGGGAAAAGAAACACGAAGCACTGGAGGCAAGCTATAGAATCCAAAGATTTTGCCTTTGCAGAAGGCAGCTCTGAGGAGAGGGACTACTTATGAGGAAGTAGATCTGATGGGATGACTGAAGTCGGATGCGGATCACATCGATAATTTCAGCACTCTGGAAACTGAAGCAAGAAGGTCACTGCAAATTTGAAGCCAACTACATAACTAAGTTTCTAGCCTGAGCTACAGTGTGGACCTTGTCTCAAAGAAAAGAAATGAAGTGACAAGGAGAAAAGGAAGGGAAAAGTGAATTGAAATGGGTTGTTGCCTCTTCCATATTGGTTAGACACTGTTGGAAGAGACAGTTGCCCTGTACTCATCACTAACTTAAAGATCTCAGATGAATATTAAAGTAGATATAGCAAAAAAAAGTAAGGTCATACAGTGGACATCCAAAAAAAATCACTAAATTCTATTATGTGTCCTGGCACTGGTAAATAGACCCCCCCAAAACCCTGCTATGAAGCATCTGAAACTCCCTCCACCAGGAGTAGAGCACGAGACTGTACTCTGTAGGAGAGGAAGCTGTAAATGTGGCTCTGTGGCTGTGGTACACAGAGCCTTTGTGAGGTGTCCCACTGGAAGAGCAGGCTATGACCATATACTCCAACATCCTAGCCTTGCAAGAGTGCATACCACCTGTGCATTTATGATCTCTCACTTGCTTGGGACATTTGGGGAGTAAATGATCCTACAATGTATAGACTTAATGCATTACAGTTCTATTCTCTAACCTTTATGTTTTTCTGTAAGTTGAAAAAGGCAAGTGCAGTCACTCATCCAAAAGGGTTAAGAAAAGTCAAGATAGTATTAAAAACACTAAGAAAGAAAATGGATTTCAGGAGAGGGATATGGAATAATATATATGAATAAGGAAGGTGAGGAAATTTCATGCTGCATGCATTTAAGAAAATTTAAAACAGAACTTAAGAGTTGAATCTTTCCTGATGTCTATTTCACCTTTTTAACTTGCCCTGTTCCTGGCATCAGCACTGGCTTCACAGAAACAAGAACCTACACTGTACCCACTAATCAGGACAGAGGACATGTGAAAAACGTGCAACGGACAAGATCTTAATTTTTAACCACAGAGACTGTAATCGTCCAAGACAAAAAAAAGTATGTAATAATAATAAATGTGATAGCAGAGATCAACAGATGGAAAGCTAAAAAAAATTTTTTTAAAGTATTTGGAGAATAAAACCATTGAATGGGGAAGGATTTGGTTGAGGTCTTCCTTATTTTTTTTAAATTAACTTTTTCTTTTTTTTCTTTTTAAAGTGACACGGGCAGATGTACTCCTCTTGTATGTAGGTATGCAGAAATCAGAGGAGGATGTTGGGTGTCCTCCTCTACAGCGCTCCTGTCTTATTTACCAGAGACAGAATCTCTCACTGAACTTGGACCATGCCATTTTTTGGTTAGACTGGCTGACCAGATATCCTCAACCTCTGCCCCTGGGTGCTGGGGAAGCAGGCATGTGCAGTCACCCAGCTTTCTTTCTACATTGGTGTTGAGGACTGAACTCAGGCCCTCATGCTGTACAGCAGGTGCTCTTACCAGCAGAGTCATTCCCCTAGCCTCCATATTTTGTTACTTCCTACAGGCAATTTGATACATGAACTATGCGTAAGAATAATGTGAATGAAAAATACAATTCTACAAGTGCATAAGAAACAGGCAGGTACAGATAAAAAAAGTCCTACAGCCGTGCAATGGCTGATATCCTCACTCCTCCAGGGACTGAACTTAGCCACTGCCTTCTCAAATGCTTCCTATGGTGATGCGATGAGGTGGCTCTGCCATTATCTCTATCACAGAAATGAACAGAAAGAGAAGGGGTTTTGCCCAGGATTATCTAGCTACAATGTGGAGAGAGACTGGTATCACACCAACCTCAGAGCTCACACTGTACTCTCTATATTCCTTGGACTCAGTTTTCATTCATTCTATTTCATGCAACAAATGTTTACTGTCAATAGGGTTAGGCATGCTTTTGGTACTGGGGATACATGAGTGAGTAAAGAGTGGACCTCACCCTTCCAAGCACCGAGTGGGGAAACAGACACTAAGTGAGACACCTGCAGCAGGGGTGCAGGACAGTGTCAGTAGATGGGCCAGAAATGGGGCATGAGCCACATGGATTGGTAGGCAGAGCTCTAGGTGGAAAGAACAGCAAGTGTCCAGGGCCTGAGGCATGATTGGGTTGGCATACCAGAAGCAGAGCAAGAGGCCATGTGACAGGAGCAGGTGAAGTCAACCCATAAATATATATTGTGAACCCTAACATAGGGATTTGATACAGTTGTACAATTTTACATCATCTCTGTTCCAGAAAAAAAAATTCCCTCTTTCCTTGGTTTTAATTTACTTATTTTTAAAAAATTATTTTTATTTATTTGTGAGGAGAGAGAAGGGCACACCAGGGCTTCTTGTTACTGCAAACAAACTCCAGACACATGCACCACACTTTAAGCAAACTTTTTTGCAAGCAAGCGCTTTTAACCACTAACCAATTTCCTTAGCCCTTCTCTTGGCTTTTTACAAAATGGATTCTATTCTACTGAAATAGCAATATTTTAATTCCATTTCCCACACTCAACTTGTTTGAAATTTACATATTTTTTTCAACTTAGTAATTATTTTTGATTTTTTTTAACCAATGAACACTTATTCTATTATTGTTAACTTCCTATTCAATGAGGTTTAAACATCCTGAAGTATCTGGGAATCTAAGCTTGGATTTTCAATCATAACAACTGCGATGGCTCATCTTCACAGTCAACTTAATTGGATTTAGAATCACTTAGGCAACAGGCCTCTGGGTGTATCTCTGAGGGTGTTTCCAGAGGTGCTTATCTGAGAAGAGAAGACCTACCCTCACTGCAGGCAGTGCCATCCATGCTGGGCATCAGCACTCCCCTCTAACAGTGTGACAACTGCTGCTTCGGCTGCCATGCCTTCCCCACGATGGACCAGACCTTCACACACCAGCCAATATAAACCCATCTTCCCTTAAGCTGCTTTTGTCAGGTATTTTGAAGAAAAGTAAGCTAATATCATTACCAACACTAGCAAATTAATCTGTTACTGACCATTATTTTATGTTGTCTTTTTCAAAGTCATATAAATTATATTTTATAATGATCACTATTTCTAAATTTTCTTTTATTTTTTCACTGATACAAAATAGATGTGTTTATGTGGTGTGATTATGATTTTATGTAGGCAAACTGCAGAAAATACTTTGTGTGTTAAGGAAAACAAATGACTTAGGAACATGATTAAAAAAATACCAACTCACCTTTAAAACAGACTGCTTCCTTTTGGTCCTACTCATTTATGTTATTAGAGTAAACACACATATTGGTTCTCAAATGGTCCAAGTACCATTTAAATGTGGTGTAAACACTAACACCACTTTTTTAACATTAAAAAATTAAATTACAGGGCTGAGCAATGGCTGGGGTTAAGGTATTTGCCTGCAAAACTAACAACCCGGGTTCGGTTCTCCAGCACCCAAGCAAAGCCAGATTCACAAAGTGGTACATGTACCTAGAGTTTGTAAGCAGTGGCTAGAGGCCCTAGCATGCCCATTTTCTCTCTCTCCCTCCCTCTCTCCTTTGCTCCCTCTCTGTTGCAAATAAATAAAATTAAAAAAATAAATAAGATAAAATAAAATACATTTTAAGTGCAGCTCTGAAATTCATTACAGAAGACACTTTTTTGTTTTAAATATTCATTAACTAATTTTTAGCAGCTTTAAACAATATAAATAAAATGGTATCTTTGAATTTATCACTAGCAATCCTGAAATAGATCCTGGTAAACAATACATAAAATATTTAAAGCCAGCTTTTAGGAACCAAAAGTATCTCAAACCACAATTCCCCACATTTCTGTTCGTACAGGAAGAACATGCAAGGATTCCTGAGGAGATGTGGAGGTGACCTGAGCGGCTTACCTGCTGGCTGTCTTCACAGAGCAGGCTTTCTTATGTCCTCTGTCGGCGCGGCTGTCTCTCAGAAGCTGATGCTATACAAAGTGTTCAGAAAAGGTTGTACAAACAAACATATTTCATTATAATATTTGGCAAGGATATTCTTTTGATTCACAGGGCTACTAATTTGTTTAGCGGCATCACCTCTATGGTACTGGATTCTCTTAAAGCAGACAACTGCCTTTGTGAGAGCCAGCACTGTCACAGCTGCAAAACAGCCACTCAGTCCCGGCAGCCACAGTGAACCAAGCACAGAGATGGGAGCTAGAACCCTGGTTGGTTTCTGGTCCTCTAAATCACGTCATCCTGTTGCTGCCTTTGCTGTAAGGGCATCAGCAATGCCACCTGGGATGATATGGAAGAACCACCCCACTGAATAATAGTAGTAAGGAAACACTAAAGACAGTCTTCCTCACAGAAACCATTGGCAAGGAAATACAGAAGTAGAAACATATTTGAGTACTTCTTCAAAATGTCTAATCATCCATATCCTTTCATACTTCTTTACCCTAATTAACTGGAAAGTTAAAAAGTCAATACTTTTCACTATGTTTTCACTCAAACTACATAATATCTAAATTATGCAGCTCTATGATTACATGCAAGAGTGAGCTAGCACCAGGCTACACAGATCCTGGAAACTGACCCTAATAAAAACAGAACGTTTGAAGCACTAACGCAACACAGACCTGGGGGCTGATGCCAGGGGAAGACAGTGAGCTACCAAGTCCCTTGCTCCCAATGACAGCCTCATCATCAAGTGTGTAACCTTGGATGGAGTGTGTTCCTTTCTAAGCCTCAGATCCACCTGTATGCAAGAGACAGCAATACTGACTTGAAGGCACCAAGTAAGATGAGCCATGGAAGGTGTTTGGCACTGTGAGCCTGAACCACAGATGGTGCTGAGAATTAAGGCCGCAATGTTACAGTGATGGTTACAGTGACAGTGAAGCCTGGTTATCAATAATTTTTAATAAGGAGAACGGTTATTCACGGACATCACTGAGAATTGATTATTGGAAAAGGAGTAGACCTTAGAGTTAAGTAACTAGTAATAGGAGTTGCTCATTCAGGTACATCTTCACTTCTTAAATCTACTCTAAGTATCTCTTAAGTCTCTCTTTACTTCCATCTCTCATGCCATCTTTCTAGTCTAGATCAACCTTCTCTCTATAGTGTCTGCCCCAGCCTTGTGTTCTTCCTATTCATTCTTTATACTATGTCATGAAGATAAGCATCTAGTATGAATTTGATTTTATAAAGCTTGAAATAAAACTCAAAAGCTTGTATAAGGCTTTCACAACATACCAATGATCTCACCTCACCTTTTCTAGAAGGTCTTTGCCTGTCATACTGCACACTCACTTGCTATCCCTTTTCTTTGGGCATTAGATTTGTATCTCCAAGACTCAACACTGTCTTGGAACATTTTTAGTGCCCAATAAATATTTGTTGAATGAATAGAATGTATCAATGAGGCAATGAAATGAGATCTAGTATCTGATGTGAACCAGAAGCTATATCTCATGATTGCTACTTATAGAAAATAGCAACCATTTATATTAAGTCCATTAATCTGAAAGTGTTTCAATTTAGAAATACTTCGTACCATGAACACCAAATTATTCTGGAAATAAAAAATAAATTACTTTGGCATTTCTAAGTCTAGTGCCCTTAAAACCAGCATTTGTGACACAGATAGACGGAGCTAAAATGATAAAAGCTCTCTCTCTCTCTCTGTCCTTAATTAATGGAAGCTGACTAACTTTCCTCATAAGATAGAAAAGTCACTCGAACCCGTTTCCTGATGTTGTTGCTAAAACAAACAGGTCAAGGACCCCAAAAACCCAAATACAATGTCCCAAAATAAGAAAGTATTTCTACAGGTTAGTTTTGAAAATGAAACTCTAGTTACCAAGTGCCTACTGGGTTTGGTAGCTCTCCAGGCCATCACTGGGATGAACTTAAGAGAGATGGCACTTTCTCTGAATAGTGTATCCATTTCTTCCTCTTAGACACATATTACAATGTACTCCCTCCTTCAAATTTAGATTCTTCCAGGAGTAGTGGTGCACACCTTTAATCCCAGCACTCGGGAGGCAAATTTAGGAGGGTCACTGTGAGTTCAAGACCAGCCTGGGACTAGAGTGAGTAGTTCCAGGTCAGCCTGGGCCAGAGCCTACCTCAAAAAGACCCTACCTCAAAAAAGATTTTATATATATATATATATATATATATATATGCTGGGCATTACATAAAATGGACACAATATTTCAATAGTAAAATGTCTCTACATAAAAAAAATTCTCAACTGTGTCTCACTGTAACAGTGAAATCACAAATCTGGCTATATCTTTGCAACTTTGATATGAAGCTCAGAAACAAGAGACTTAGGTTTCTGGTTCATGATTCTAACAAGTTACTAATGCAGGACTCTCGCTCTTTTGAATAGCAATAGGAACGAATTAATCTAAGGTTCTCCTAGAACAGAACATTTGTATTTGAAAGACATTCAATGTGTTTCTGAAAATAAAATAAAACTAAGCAACAAAAAACACAGGCTAAGAATTCAAAGTAAGAGAGGCCGGAGGGGCATGAGTATCTCATGGACTGAGAGGTCCTTTCTGGCAGCTTCTCTGCTTCCTTGGCCTCCTATCAGTGCCACAAGTGAGGTTACTTTCTAGGTTCTGATTTGATAATGTCATCTCTGATTAAAAACGGGACATCTGAATATGGTGCGAAGTGCTTCTTACCTTCCAACTTTCAGATTGCTGGACTTAGGCCAAGTGAAGATACAATTCCCTTATTAATGACCTGCAGGTGTATATTAAAAATGACTCATATGAGAATTACAACAAAATCCATAAATGCAAACAAGGCACCCAATTTTAAAAGTAGCTAAAGTAGGAGGAGGTAAGTGTTCCCTGTGGTTTTCACTGTACAGCATATGAACCAAGAATTTCTGCTGCTGACCATGACCTTTCCTGGCCCAGGAGGAAGACAGAAGCTCAGAGTCCTCAGTCCACCATGCCTTTTCTTTCCTACTGCTACGGTCTAGTTTAGAGCAGCACCAGCACTGCACCTTAAGATAACTCCTCAAATATCTGCAAACCTATTTTGGGTTTCCTCACACTTGGCCTTGTAATGTCCTCCACATTAAAAAGAATGAAGTAGTATCTAAACTATGCCTCTTTAAAAGACATTTGTAAACTCAAAGTGTTAAACCCTAGTTCAAGGAGGAAAAATACTCAAAATGTATACATATACACTCACAAAGACACACAGTGTCCTCTCCTCCTTCCTTTGAGCCTTGAACTGACTTTGGCATTTCTCTTTTATGGACTTTATAGTGCCTTCTCTGTCATTTTTTCAAATAATTATCAACATACTATAAATACTGCTTTCCAGGCCAGACTATAAGCATTTCAATGGAAGAGCTATGTTACTTTCCACAAATATGTTTTTTGCAAAAGTAGTGAGTACCTGACTGATAGTGGCTGGTAGGTCAGTAATTTAATAAATGTGAAAGGGGGGGGGGGTGAGACCATGATGGAGGATGCAAATGAAAGAAGCACAGAAAACAGAAAAAGAGTCATACAATGGGGCAAAGGAGTGAGGGAAGTGTGCTAACACCAGTAGAGCTTTATACTAGAGGCAATCATGTGTGACAAGCCATTCATTCAACAAATCATTGAGGGATTCTGATAATTCTTAATTTTGCATTTCATTATTCAGGCTTAGGTTGAGCCAATTGTTTACCGTGTCATATAGTTAGGTTGATGATGATGAACTCGGAAATGCTTAGCCCTCACAATGTAAATAGTGTGGGTATGCAAATATGTATGAAATCATATCACTGCTATTTAGATTCCCTATCTGTGAATTCATTGACTTGATAAAATATATTTAACACCAAAACCAATACTTTTGGTGCTTTTGCAATCATTCTCAGACATATGCAGTGTGGTACAACTTTGAGTCTCCTGACCGAATGTCCTAGCCAAGGTCCCACAAAGGTGACACTATTGTCTTCTTCAGCTCCCATACTTGAACAAGTGTTTTGTGTGTGTGTGTGTGCACATGCATGCTCTGGAGCATTCTGTATTTCTTGCATTTTGGGCTTTTTTAAAGATGATTTCACTGCTTAAAATAGCTCTCAAAGTTGCTTAAGTTCTGCGTCATGTTCCTGGGCTCAAGAAGGTCATGACAGGCTCATGGAGAAATTATACATGCATCAGACAAGTGTTCTTCCAGTATGAGTTACAATACTACTGGCCATGAGCGAAATGATTGCTAGCCAATGATCTACATCTTGAATCAAGCATCTTGAAAAGGAAACACATATCAAACAAGGTTACACACTGATTGGTTGATGAAGCTTTTGGGATCAGGTACCTGGAAAAGCCCAACCCTATATAAAATCATAGGCTCAGTATTCAATAACTTAGTGTTTGAGTGAACATTATAAAACATAGCTACCAGAGGTGAAAATAATTAACCATATTTACTAATTATTATCCAATCTTGCCAAGATAAAAACCTAAAATGACATGCCAAAGTTTAAGAAAAAAGTCAATTAAAACTTAGTCAACAGGATTATAAAACTTAAAAAACAAAAAAGAATTGGTCAACTTTCCTCCTTTAACATTATCTGTTACTAATTACTAATTAATATATCCCCTGGTCTTAGGGAGCTGAGTCTTGCACATGCTAATAAGTGTTGTATTATTACTGACCTACGCCTCCGATTCTAGCTATTAGCTTTTGATTACAGAATAAAACTGCTAGAAGCCAAAGTTTAGATTATACAGAAATCTAAAGAAGAAATTTATAACACCACTTTCGTATTTGTTTAGTTTTTAAATGGTAAGAAGAAACTTTAAAATGTTATAAATTGTGTGAATGCATGTCCTAACCTAGCGCAGGTGCTCAGAGTAGAATCAGGTGCAAGCATTGCAGGTAGAGGAACGTGAGAGGTCCATGAAAACAGAGTCTAATGTGGGCATTGTGCATAAAACTAAAACACATCAGGGTGTGTGTGTAGGTTTCTAGGTATATGGGATTATATAGTACAACATGAAAAATTTCTTTTTTCTTTTTGGGGGCAGTACTGGAGATTGAACTGTTAGTGAAGTGCTATACTCCTGAGCTATATAGCCTTAGCCAGGAAGTATCTTTAAAAGGGGCAAATGACTCTAGTGGAAAAAGAAAAAAAAATTACAAATGAATTTGTTTGAATTAACAAGATACTGTTCTTCCAGCAGGCTTCTCTGTGTTAGGAACACACAATAATGAAGCAAGAGCACTTTCCTTCTATAAGTCAAGGGACTCTTGACATGTGCATCCAGTTCTGAACTTATCAGGATTATGAAGTCAACTATCACCAAAAGATAAAGCTGTCAATCACTATATCCAAGCACAACCTTCTCTTATTGCTCCTGCCCACCAGAAAAGAAGTTCTCAAGAACTCAGGGTTCATCATTCATATGTATTCAATAGCACTTCTGCAGCACTTGGCATTGAACCTAGGGCCTCACACCTGCTAGGCCAAGTCTTCTATTACCAAGCCATATCACTCGCTAATTCCCATATATTTTAAAAGTGTGTTTCCTTATAGACCACATAATTAAGAAAATAATGATTACCTTGCAAGAATAAAAACCCTAAAATGAATATACGTTAAAACTTTTCACAATTCAAGTTCTAGATTACCTTAACATGCATCAAAGACTAATATAGACAAGTGAAAAGAAGGAAAACTACCTATTTCATATGTAAAGACATTTGGAATGAATGTGAAATTCATGCTAAGTAAACCAGCCATTGTCCTATCACGGACATCAAAGAGAATTTTTAAAAAATTATCTATCTATCTATCTATCTATCTATCTATCTATCTATCTATCTACCTACCTACCTACCTACCTACCTACCTACCTACCATCTATCTATTTGCTTTGAAACCATTGCCACCTTCTACACTTCAATAAAAAGACTCCTGTGCTGGTTTATCTTATGTGTTGGCTTTGGGACCAGGTCACATGCAGCCCAGGCTGGCCTCAGACTTGCCATGTAGACAAGGATGGCCTAGACTTGTTGATCTTCCTGCCTCCACTTCTTGAGAGCTGGGATTACAGGTGTACCACCACACCTGGTTTGATTTTATGTTTAAAACAAGTCATTTTTAAAACATAATGTTACTTTGATCCCTTAGTTTTATAAAAACCATTCACAAGGAGTAAAGTCCTACATGTGCATAGGTTCTGGAGCCTTTCTGCAGAGGATGTCTGGACAACAAGAACATGGTGAGCTCCCTGTGGATCCTTTCTTCTGAAGATATGCTAAGCCATGACAAGTCTACTTAAAGTGATGTGGGATGCAGATCCCATCTCAGCAGGCAGAGAGACAAACACCTGAGGGAGAAGCTTCCTTTGAATCAGAGTGCTCCTTACCTGGCCATGCTCTGTCCTGGCTCCAGGGCTGAACCAGTGGCTGCAAAGGAAAGAGAGGAGTTGTCAGGAGGACCCTCCCAGGAGCATAGACGCACCCACCACCCATCTGCATGTGTGTTCAACATTACTTACCACGAGCAGCAGAGCCTTAAATATGCTTTATTTTAATGGATATTTCATGTAATTCCAGACTTACACCAATTTTGACAGAAACGTAAGAGTGCTCATAACCCAGTAATTTTCAATTTAATAAGCAAACGGAGTTAGAATTACATTTCCATTTAATTATGTTAACATAAACTGCTGGAACTATATTCATTTTATGAATCAATTCTGGTTATAAAATCTACAAATGCTATCATTTACCACAACTTAATTATAGCATCATTACACCAAATTATGACCTTTTGATTATTAGTTATAAAAAAGTTAAAAATACAAGAATAGGGCTGGAGAGATGGCTCAGCTGTTAAGGCACTTGCTTATAAAGCCTGATGGCCTGGGATTGATTCCCAGTACCCACATAAAGTCAGATGCACAAAGTGGCGCATGCACCTAGAGTTCGTTTGCAGTGGCAGAGGCCCTAGGATAAACATATATTCTCTCTGTCTCTGTCTCTCCTTGCAAATAAATATATAAAAATTATTTTTAAAAGTACAACAATATTCAATTTTGCAGTTTTGACACCAGGAAGGAAGAGAGGAAGGAAAGAAGGGAAAAAGGGTGAGAGGGAGGAAGGGAGGGGGAGAGAGAAAAACCCAGAAATTACAGGTATGAATTGTGGACCATCAGCTGAAAGAAGTTTAGACACATTGCTTTCCCAGTTACAGCAGGACTCATGACCAGAACCAGCTCCACAGCAATGACAATGCAGAAGTCACTGACTATGGAAGAGCTCCCTGTCACACTGCACCACCCCTTAGTGTCACAGCCCACTGTGACCAGCCCTCATTGTCACACTGCTCTGCCCTGTTCTCATTGTCACACTGCCCATCCTTGCCCAGCCCATCAGTATTGCAGTGCCAGACCAGACCTACCCAGCTTTCACCGTCACACTGCCCAGCCTCACCCTCACTGCTATAGCTGCCCCATTCTGGCAATGTTCCATGGGAGATGCCCAAGGCCTGGCAGTATTCTGCAAAGAACTTGTGACCATCAAGGATGTAGGAGACTGAGAGATGTTGAGTAGGTCACAATTACAGGGAATACTAACATTACCATTAGGGCCATTTCTTGTGGCAAGAACAATTCTATGCACTAAGCCCTCTTTGACACATGTTCTCAAACTCTCACCCTCTTCTGCCCCCTAAAGCACTCTGACCATGTGCCCTCATCTGGGTGGCTGATCTTCAGATCTGCCTGGGAACTTCCTTTGCTTTGTGGAGTGTTTCTGTCACTGCTGACATTCACTAGACCACACAGCCTCAGTTCATTTCCATCGCACCCTGAGGCACTCACACTCTGGAGTCCAGTCCTGGCTCACATATGTGGCTTCAAGTATTTCATCCTGTGCTTTAGCTTTTCTTCTCAAAAGAACAGTTGTGGATTCTTTTGGAAATGTTTCATTCCCCATTGAACTGCTTTTGTATCTTTGTGAAAAGTCTGCTGGCCATACCTGTTTGGGTCAGCTTCTGGGCCAGGGAAGAAGGGTGACTCAGAAGAAAACAAGAAAATGGCATTGGTGTGGGAGGAAAAGGGCACTACCTGTGTCTACCCTGCAGGAATGAGAGAAGACTGCAGGGTCCTTCCTCTGGGTAGCCTAATTCCCTCTCACGGTTCTCCTATACTGGGTATTATTGCCTATCTCTCCATGAAGAAATCTTACTCACATACTGAGAGGTTTGTTTAATTAACCTAGTAATAAATCAGAGGTCCTTGTGAGAGGAAGGATAGCAAGAGTAATAGTTACAGAAGAAGCAGTGTAGTGGTTTGATTCAGATATCTCCCATAAACTTGTGTGTTCTGATGGTAATCTGGGAATTGGAGCCCCCTGGGGGCAGGCTTCTGAGTGTTTTAGCCAGCTTCCCCTTGCTAGTGTTTACTACACACTCTTGTGTAGTAAACACTAGCTATTGTCCACGTGATGTTGGCCAGGAGGTGATGTCCTGCCTCTGCTCATGCCACTGTTTTCCCTGTCATGATGGCGCTTCCCTCTAGTGTGTAAGCCAAAATAAACCCATTCTTTCAACAAGCTGTTTTGGTTGGGTTCTTTTGTGTCAGCATTGAGAAAGCTGACTGCAACAGGCAGTTACAAGTGGGGAAGAAGCCGAAGCAAAGGCCCTAGCTGTGTGCTAGGAGCCACATTCAAGGATAGACATGGGTTAAGAGAATTCTGATCACAACTCTATGAAAGGCCTTACTGTTATTCAATAGTATAAGCTAGCACACATTGCAGTCAGAACTGGATCCAGACAGTCTGCTTCACACTGTGTGTTCTTAGAACTGGATCCACATGGTCTGCTTCACACCATATGTTCTTAGAACTGGATCCACATGGTCTGCTTCACACCATGTGTTCTTAGAACTGGATCCACATGGTCTGCTTCACACCATGTGTTCTTATAACTGGATCCACATGGTCTGCTTCACCGTGTTCTTAGTCATACTTTCCCTTCACAACCTTCAACTTAGATTCATGGCTGTGTTTAGGGGTGGGATTTGGGGTTTTCTATTTTGTTTTTCTTCCTTTTCTTTTATTGGTGCTCCCAAAACTTAACTTAATCTTGGGAAAATATCCTTAACAACCTCTAGTAAGAAATGATCAAATATGAAATACCAAGCAAGGTAGCAATGTCCTTGCAAAGAGAGTCAAGTTTACATAAAGGACTCACAGAGGGAAACCAGTGCTCTGAGAGAGGATGAGGCTATAAGGATCTAAACTGATTTGTACTGGAGTCAACAGTCCTTAAGAGGCTCACATGGAGACAGACTAACAGTGAGAGAAATGCCTGGGGGCAGGAAGCATGAAAAAGCTTAAAAATGGTCAATTATGGAGAATGGAGAGACTGAAACACAGGAGGGTGGTCTGTTATCTCATCTTAGGAGCAGAACAAGGTTTTCCAGGTGAGCTCTCCTTCCAGGATAGGTAAGAAGGTTGGGCGTGTCTGGGGACTAAGCCTGCCATGCATTATTTCATTTTAGCCTCACCATGGCTTCCCTGGCAACAGGCTTGCCACCTTTAAGTGCTCTTTCAAGGAGAGACCTATGTGTGCTATGTATGGAGTGGAAAGATTCCTTTCACTAAAATCTCTGTGGATGTGTAGTTCTACACTAATTCCTTTTTAGACTTCCCTAATCCTTTTCCCTTCCCACAGAGCACAACTGTAAGGAGCAGAGATGAATAAGATTTTCTGGAGAGTCAATTAACATTACACCTAGACAAAAGGACAAAAACCAAGATTCTTGACTGAGGAATCAAACAATGAACTTTTCATTAGAAAAGAACTATCTTGATTTGTAATACAAACTTTTACTATTAGAAATAACCTTCCACTTTTGGACTCAGAAGCACAATAACACTTTAACATAATAGTAGGTAACACACACACACACACACACACACACACACACACACACAGAACCCTAAATCTGCACTTCTCAAAACACAGTAGCCATTAGCCATCCTAACATTAAGCTCCACATTTAGAAGAGTCACATTTCCAGTGCTAAAGGCACACATGGCTTGGGACTAATTCTATGTTCAGTTCAGATCCAGAACTGCACAAAGTTTTAGTGGATACCACTATTCTAAATTGATCACTATTGAAAGTTGAATTGACTTTGAAAATGTTATAGAATCTTCTATGCCAAACATTTTCCTTATGAATTTTTAATGAGATTTATAAGCATGAAGGAGCAGGTAATGGGGAAGAGGTGGGTACGGTGGTATACATCTGTAATCCTAGTACTCAGGAGGCTGAGGCAGGAGGTATACCTGGCCTAAATACCATTTCAAAAATTATAAAATAAATTGAAACAGAGACACATAAACAGAAATATATACAAGCTCCTAATCCAGTTATCTACTATCAGAGTTCCACAGGTCAGGATATAGAAACAAACATTTGAACAAGAGGGAACAGTATTAAGAAGCCATGAGGCTAAGGACCTGGTCCAGGAAGCAACTTCCCCAAGGATGCCACAGACGAAGGCAGAGCCGTCACAGTGGAAACCAAGAGCGGGAGTTCACACCAAATGAGCAAATTCAACAAAAGCAATCCAGATACTTGAGTGGAGTTTCATTGATCACAAGAGAAAAAAATCCTTACCTTGTATAATAGGCCTGGGCTACCACCCTTCTGCAATCTCACCACACACTATGCTCTCTCCTTCATACTCTGTGTTTAATCTGCTTCAGAATCATTTAGATCACTGAATGCAGAATGTGTGTTTTTCTCTGTGTGAAATGCTCTTCTCAGCCTCAATTCACATAGTTCCCAGAGGTCTCAGAAGCCTTCTCTGGCTCTATGTCTAGCTCAAATTCAGTCAAGAAAATTAGAGCATTCAGCTCAGTATATAATGATGCATTTCTCTGTGGTTACATAATTATACATTCACGTGTATGCCTATGGAATGATGTCTGTGAGTACTGTGAGAACAGCAACCAAACCTGGGCTGTCAGGCTTTGCAATGACTTAGTCACCTTACCAGTCCATCATATGTTTAAGGAGTTTTTAATGTCTAAGTGCCTTGTTCCTCACTTACACATAGCCTGTTAGTTGCTGATTCCTCATGTATTGCTCTCTTTGCTGATCAATAAAAATACAAACAAGTGCCTGTCAGCAGAAGCCACAGGAACATGAGAGCAAGCGGCAGTGGCAAAAGCAGTGGATTCGCTCTTGGGAAAACAAATCTCAAGAGTTTTCTTTCTTTCAGGCTCTGCTCTAAGAAACAGCAGGCCGCTCTTGGGTAAATGAATCCAAGAGTCAGTATCTATCAATTCTAGGACACTGTCACAACTGGGCAATATATTTGCATTTTTAATTGATTTTTGGTTGAATTAAAATGTTTGACTTTAGAAAAGTTAAATCATCTGTGAAGTGGGGATTTAGTATCTATGATTAAGTCAGTGAGGTAAGGAAAACAGTAAGAGGTGATACATATGCAAATTCTCTGAAAAATCAAACAAACTTTAAGGTACAAAATATTACTACTCTCAATGTTGGACATGTGCAGCCACATGCTTGTTAAATTCACACAGGGTCTATGACACAGCCCAGGCTTGCCGTGAACGTACAATCCTCCTGCTCCAGCAGTACAGGACTATAGCTGCCATCATGACTGACTTAGAAAGGTAGTCATTTTAGTATCCAATCAGAAGTTAGAAAATATTTAGTCAGTGAATGACTGTTTCTTGCCATTTTGACAGGTACAGGTTTTTTGTTACAAGTGCTAACATAAACCATGGTGAGGAATGCCTAAGACTATAGCTAATGTATGTGTTCTACATACTCTGTAAGCATCAGGGGTGCCCTGAATGACAACCAATCACATGAATGAAAACTAAATCATCTGCTAGCTGTATTACATCCTACCTGGAAGTTTCTGTTCAAACATTATCATACACTAGTGATGTAAAAGGGAAAAGGGAACATGAGGATATAATTCTATTGCTGAATGATAGAATGGACTTAGGGAACTCAGAACATGTTGAATACAGAAAGAGCTTTGAAAAGTGTGACCAATAAGGGCTTATAGTTTACTATTCTTAATTTATTTCTGAGCTATAATGGAAAGAACAAAGTCTGGCCTCATTTCCTGACCCATTATTTAGCAGCCAAGCGACTCAGGACAAGCTGCAGAGCCATCGGCAACCAACATCCTGATGTGAACAAGTTGTGATGCTTGAAGTGGACTGAAGGTGACAGGCCCTAGAACCTCCTGTGAGGGATTTGGGTTTAGGTTAGTCTCCGTACATGTCTGTGAGGGACGATCTTAGATTAACTGAGGTGGGAAGATCCTCCTTAACTAAGGGCAGCACCATTCCATGTGCCGGGGTCCTGGGCTGTGGAGAAAGGAGAAAACACAAGCAGCTCCCTCGAGCTCTCGTCACCATGCCTTCCTGGCCATGTTGGAGCTATAGCTGAAATGAACCCGTCCCTCATAGTGATTTCTGTTAGGTATTAAAGGAAATGACAGGACAATTTGAGACACTGAGATTCCTCCTCAGTCAGCAAGACAAAGTAAAAATTGTAGTCATTTTAAAGTGGAGGGGAAGCTCCTAGAACAATGCAAGTTAAACAACTTGCCTGCGAGATATGAGTGTATATGTTTTCTTTGTATGCACTTGTACAAAATAAACTTTTCATGCACTGTCCATGGTTTCTCTTTGTTGATAGGAGGACCTGAAGGCATGTTTACCCATTATTTACATTGAGCTTTGGATTGCCCTGGCCCCACTCCACATTGTTGTAGGCATAGGAATCGCAGATTCATGGATACTTTGCATCTGGTTTTATGTGGATGCTGGGGAAATGAAATAGGCAGGCAGGCTTTGCAAGCAGATGCCTTTAACAGCTGAGCCATTTCCCCAGCCTGTTTCCTCAGGTCTTAATATCTACCTGTAGAGTACATATGGCAGAGAAGAGTCCATGCACAAAAATTTCTTAATGACTGGTACCTATCTTTGCCTCAAGGACAGAAGCTTTCAAATCTAGGCAGGGTTTAGGAAGAAACTGGCTGCTAGAGCTGCAGCTCCCTAGGGGCACCTGCTGCTGTGCTCTCTAGAGGAGGGAAGCACAAACAGATCCGCTCATCTACGCTGGCAAGGTATTAGAGTAAGATGATCAGAACGGACTTGAGTCACAGAAATAGTGGAAGGTCAGAGATTGAAAAATCCACTGGAGCTCTGTAATGACATGAAAGATAACTGAGCTTCAGTGAAGATCATGGAGTAGGAAATGGAAAAGAAGGTGTCAGGACCAGTGCTGAAGAGGCCAGTGGAGGTCAGGAGAAAGTACAGGGGTGAAACTACCCTGAGACTTCACTGTACCTGGTGAGAGAATGGCAATCTGCACTCTGGAGATAATGACATGAAAAATTTAAAAATAATGACACATAAGTTCTACTCCCAGAGCATCTTCTTTGACTGAGATACCCTGAAGAGAAAGGAATGGAGGAGGATCATCTGAGTCTTCCTTGGGAGTTTAGAAGCAATACTCCAGTAGATATGATCCAATGAAGCCTATGTATATATGACTTTTGAGACAGGATCTTAGGCAGCCCAGGCTTGTCTCAAACTTGTCATATAGCCACAAATGATCATGAACTGTTGATCTTCCTACCGCCTTCTCCCAAGCACTAGAAGGCGTGTTTCATTGTACCCTGTGCACTATTTTAAACTGACACTTTCAGGTCAGTTACTTTCTATCTCAGGATGTCAGGCGCTGAAATGGTACCAGGACAACACTGGCAATAAACAGATACGCATTTGTCTGTCTGCAAAGCCATTTACAATCTTTATCAAGTAAAAATTTTGATTTAAAAATAGTTACAAATCTACATTTCTTTGTTGTATTTCATCAAAAAAGGGAATTAAGAAGAAATTTTTTTAAAAAATTGGCGGTCACAAACAAACCACACTCAGAGCCAATAGACCCCCTTCAAATTGGGAAATGATTTTCGCCAGCCACAACTCTGACAGAGGCCTAATTTCAAAAACCTACAGAGAATTCAAAAAAATTATTAACAAAAACCCAAAATGCCCCCTCACAAAATGGGGTACTGATCTCAACAGAGAATTCACAGAGGAGGAAACACAAATGGCCTTGACTCATTTAAGAAAGTGCTCAGCATCCTTAAGCATCAGGGAAATGCAAATCAAAACCACAATGAGATACCATCTCACCCCTGTCAGAATGGCAATCATAAAGAAAACCAACAACAATCGTTGCTGGCGAGGATGCAGGAAAAGGAACCCTCATTCACTGCTGGTGGGAT
>PVHP010000052.1:129036-148456 GCA_004024765.1 Zapus hudsonius
GCTATCCCTCTACTAGGCATCTACCCGCAGGATGCCACATCTCGATGCAGAAAATTTTGTACAACTATATTTATAGCAGCTCAATTCATAATAGCCAAGAACTGGAATCAGCCCAAATGCCCATCTATGGAGGAATGGACAGCGAAACTGTGGTATATTTATACGATGGAGCTCTACTCAGCTGAAAGGAAAAATGACATATCGAAATTTAGGAAAAAATAGTCTGACTTTGAACAGATCTTACTAAGCGAACACTCAAAAGAACAGATATTTGAACACCGCATACTCTCCCTCATATGCGGTCCTTAATCAGGATAACTTTTTTTTATGCAGACTTATAGAAAGAAGTGAGATGTAATGAATGAGGGGTAAGGGAAGGGAGGAGGGGAATGGCTTAAGCAGGAGGCCAATTCAAATTAGGTTCAAAAACATAAAATCCTCACGAGCATACTGTAACCTAAAGAGTAAATAGTGGGTGTCAACTGGCAAGAGGGGTCATGAGTAGCAGGGGAGAATGTCTAAGTCTGTGAATAATTGAGCAGTCTGAAAGCCCTGGGTCACAGTCACTGGTCCCTTCCCTCACTGAGCTGTTGACCAAAGTGACCCATGAGTTTCCAAAAACAAGACAGAATTCTGTCAAGGCTCTTGAACGCCCTCCCCAGGCCTGAGACGAAATCCTGTTGCTGAAGAAACCACAGAATGCCATCGATCTTCATTGAGAGTCCCAGCGAGGTCTGGAATGGTAACCAACCCCCAGATGGCAGTTAGTGAAGGGCTGGAAGGCACTGCACAAGCTGCCAGGGGAAGCTGATTGGCAATAACTGGAGTAAACAGACCATTGGCATGAAACATAGTCTGCGGCCATGAATAGGCTGGATACAGTTCCTATTGGGAGAGAACAGCAAACCAAGAAAGGAGCAATTGTGCAATGAAGGAGCCTGGGCCTGGGGGAGACAATCAACAGCCATTAAATTTGGCCAAATATTCCACTCAGTGAGGGGGAACCTTTGATTGGAAATGGGGATTTAGGGCAAGATGCACCAGGTCCCATACTCTTGGGCTCCCAAGAAAAGATGCACTATGCAAACGTCTGACAGGGAAGCTACTAAAAATAGAAACTAGGTAATCCAGAATGGTGTATATTTGTTAACCTATACTGTTCTCACTCTCCAATGGAGATTGTGTTTGTATTTTTCAGGATATAGCTAGTGAGCTGTAGCCCATATAACCCTACCACCCGACAGCAGGCCAAAAGATGAGATCATGGCAAGAGATGAGCCACCACAGTCATATTGTGGAGGATCCATATGGAACCCTGCAGAGAAGGACGGGATGAACAAGGGACCTATAACCACAGTCATTCAATCAACACAGGATAGGCCAATGAGACAGAAACCAAGGATTTTCGACACAAGGACCCCTAAGCTTGCAACATTAAAGCAGCCTTATTACTCACCCACCACAACTCAGGGAACTGAGCGGAAGAGGGGGCGGAAAGATTGTGAGAGCCGTGGTGGGGGAGACTGTTTGGAGGCATGGCACCCATCAGTAGCAACACACTTGGGCCAGGAAGACCGGGCTGAGTACTAGGATATACAGGATCCCTTGCCACAAGGACTAATACAGACAGCCCACGGAGGAGGATATCCAACTGATTAGGGATGGGGATGGGGGGAATTGGGGAATTCAGGATAACAACGCATTGTTTGCCCACTAAATAATGTAACTCATTATGGACAATAAATATATATTTTTAAAAAATTGGTGGTCATTCTGAGATTAAAAAAAAACATTTTTTTGAGAGGAATAAAACAGCGAATCTTAAAAAAATAATAAAACTAAGTGAAAGGAGGTAAGATAAAAGGTAAGTCATGATATCAATTTACTATATCTGAGCAATATTTGGACATGATTTTTTAAAATTAGGAACTAATGGATTCTAATGAAATTGCTTACCAAGAAAAATATTCAATAATTAATTCCTGCCTTCCCACAATTTATAAGTGTCAAGTCCAACCAACTTCACATAACCAAAGAGACAATCATAATAATACTGAACTAAAACACAGACAAGGCTTTCTAGTAAGATTCGGAAACATGGTTATACCTGGTAATTATATCAATAATATACCAATGTCAAATTAACTGCTTAACTTTTTAAAATGATCTAGAGGTCTCTTACTTTTGTTGATAAGCAGACATAACTTCTGGTTCCTTCCTAGTTCTTCAATATGATAACAAGATACATAGACGGGCATAAAATGAAGAAGCAATATAAACACCAGTCACTTACCTTAACTTTACACTATAGAAGGGCTGGGCATGCACGAGGTAAGGATAGGTCAGTGTCATAAATGTTTAAATGGTTTTAGACAATAATACATTACAGCAAGTAAGGTCTGTATTCCAAACTCTACTACAATGATGATTGTATTTAAAGATCCTTAAGTTCCTATCATGGTTTCATTTCTGATTCTTGCATGGTTACCATTGGTTGTGGTATTTACACTTTGTAAGGTAGGCAAACGTTAAAGAGAAGTAAGCAGAGAACCCAACAATGTTCATAAACATAATGAGCACTCACTCGTGGTGATGGGGATCTGGGGAGAAGTGAACCATCCTCTTGTTACTGACGGCCCCAGGAGTGGGAGTCTGAAGAAAGATTTAAAAACAAGCAGTAATTCACAATGGGTTAGCTGAAAGACTGGAGGAGTTCAAAAATCCAAGTGATAGAAGGCCCCATTTTACAGTGAAGAAACCAACAATAATTCTCAAATCCAAGGTAAAATTATATTGGCCAAAGTCCTAGCAAGAACAATTCATTTGGGGGCTGGAGATATGGTTCTGCGGTTAAAGGTACTTGCTTGCAAAGCCCAGTATCCCCATAAACCAGATGCACAAAGTGGCACATGTGTCTGGAGTTCGTTTGCAGAGGCAGGAGGCCCCGGCATAACCATTCTATCTCTATCTGCCTCTTTCCCTATCTTTCCCTGTGGACCAAACATTTATAGGTAGTTTCTAAATATAAGTGCCATGTATTAGAAATATAAATGCTACTATTATAATGAACAAATTCCAATGCATGCTAGTTTCCATCAAAGAAGGAATTTTTAAAATTATTTTTGCATCAATATATTTATATTGACTGAAATATAATTTTACTTGGAACAGTATTGTTTCTGTTTCTAAATAAAATTAGAAATATGATAAAGAGTCTATGGCCATACCATCCTGAATGCACCCGATCTCATCTGATCTCGGAAGCTAAGCAGGGTCAGGCCTGGTTAGTACTGGGATGGGAGAAATATGATAAAGAAAATTTCAAATATTTTCTTGATGCTGTCAGCTGCTCTCATTTTTTTAAGAATTTCATGGTGTTTCTATCTTACAGAAGGTCCTTAACTGGACCAAAAATAGCACCATGCTTGGATGACTCTCCCATCATAAATGACAAGGCATAAACTGACAGGAAAAGACTTTATATTATATCATAACAGAAAATTCCATCTTAATTACAGATGTACCATCTAAACATAATAGTATACAACGTGCATAATGAATTGTTAAAATATCTCTAACGGAAGCACCTTTGGAGATTATTTCTTCTGGTTCCCTTGGGAACAAGGTTGGTAGCCAGTTCTGAACTCCAAGCATATGGCCAGTGTGTCCAGTGGATAGCATTAAGGCCAAGGCGAGAGCACGTGGCTGGACTCCTGCATTCATCTAGAAGAGAGGTGTCATGCTTTCCCAGTGGGCATCCTTGGAATCCAGTAATCCATTTTCTACACTGAGGCTGCGAGGAAAGCCGACTGAGCCTGTGTCATGCTTTGTTAGTGGTTCATGATCACATTATCTCATGGCGGACCTGACACTTTTATTCAGTTTACAGTGTGTTCTATGTACAGGCAACTCATTTCCTTTGCCAGGGCTGCTGACAACCTTTTCCACACTATATTAATCTTGTTTACTGAGTTTATCTTGGTACAAATATCAGAAAACTGAACTTTTATCTCAGAGAAAAATAAACAGTGTGTTGACAGAAGCAGAACCTATTTTCAGGACTGAAATTGCTTGTTTATCTGAAGCTGCACTTATGGAAGAATGTTTAAGGTTTGCTACAGCTTGAAACACATAATCAGAAATTTAATAAGTAAAGAAATTTCACATACACCCATGTGATAAATAGCCGATGAAAACAATAGAAAAGGATATAATAAAAGAAACTTATAACAAATTTATACCCAATACAAATGTGAGCTTTCAGTCTGGAAGGAAATAATCTCACTACGTGAAATTATATACATGTCTAAGGTCCTATCAGCTTGATTCAATTGCAGTGAATTTACAGTATCGAATATTTAAAAGATTTTGCATGTCACCTACAATGGCCTCTGAGAAAAGGGAAGGATATCCTCCATGTTATTTTAAGTCATGTTGTGTTTGACAGATACAAAACACAGGCGATTTTAGAACTTCAAAAGTGGTATAAAAGAACACTGAGAGAGCCAGGCAAGAAGGTCTTGACAGAGCCAGGCGACAGGCCCACTTTGGGAGTGCCATGTCCTTACCAGAAACTTTTCTTACTTTAATGACCAGACACCCTGAAATCTGAGGATGTTTGCAATACAGAATTCAGTTTGTGGAAAGCAGTATCATGCTCAAGATTGATAACATTTTAAACTTTAAAACATGCTTAGTACAACTGACTATTGGCTTATAAGTATTTTCAAGGTGCTGTGCTTCAAGAAATACACTGAAAGAATTGTAAAAATTTATAGAAGTTTTATGATTATTTCAGGGCATAAAATATTTATAAAAATAAAAGACTCAGGGTGTAGTTCAGTGGCACAGTATGAAAGTGCAAAAATGTGTTCACCATCAGATCACTGTAGTAATTTCTATTAAGCAACTAAGTATGAGGATTGTTTTATTTTCCAAAACAGATGCCATCCAATAACTCTAGAAAGTTTTAGAAAGAATTCACAGGTTTAAAAAAATCAGATTACCTTAAACATCCAACAAAATATTCAGATATTCAGTATCTTAGTAGCAAAGAAAATTTACTCTGCTTTATCAGAGGAACAGATATTCTCTTCTTCCCCACACTAATAATGACTCCAGATCTAGATAAAGCCAGTGCATTCCTCTTTCATTACCTGTGCTTAGTACACAAATTAAAACAAACAAAAACACTCAAAGGCAGAAAGAAATAGATGCTTCCTTTATAATATGACTTTGATGGCATTTGTATCCTTTGCTTATAATTGTCTGAGGTTACTGACCTCACACAATTCCTATGTGGTAGTAAGGAGATTCATAGAACACTTAATCACAGCTGTATAAAACCTATAATTCAGGTAAATGATACCAATGGAGAGTGTCTACTTTCACTATTAGTAGACACATTAAGAGCAGTGTCTTACTTGTTTTCATCAGTGATGAGTAGCGCTCATTCTGTGTTGTTCCTCAAAAGACAAAGAGAACAGTTTTCATGGTCATCAAACCTACCAGTTTTCACCATTACAGAGTTGAAGAAATTCTTTCCTGACACATGTAAGGCTGAGACAGAGGCTGTCCAGTATGGATGACAGCATGCTTCTTCAGACTAGCCAAGTTTAGGTCCTCACAGAAAAACTACCTCCTTTCTCTCCTCACTTTCCTATAGTCCTTCCCCCCTTCAACTTTTGTGCAAGTTTTTAACTATATTTGATTTGCCTTCTGAGTCAATTCTGCTCCAGTGCCCACACTGACGGACACTATGGTGGCAGGCTGCCATTCAAAAGAAGGCTTTTCAATTTGGTGAGGCCTGGCCAGTCAGATCTTCGTCGCTGCCAGGCTAGAGGGAGGCAATGCCTCAGCTTCCTGCCAGTTTGTGAGACCAGAAGTTTCCTGCTTCTCTCAGGACAAATTTGACTCCTTTGAGGAAACAAACCCTTCCAGTTTAGCAGGTTCTGCATGAGGCTGCTCTGTACTCAACAACTTGTCAGTCAAATGTATGTGACAGAGACTACAGAAAACAACCCCATGATAACAAATTAAAAATATGACTTTAAACCCTGGGGGTAAGAAGTTCAGAGGGCAAACAACTGAATAAAATAGAGTTTAGGGCTGGAGAGATGGCTCAGCGGTTAAGGCACTTGCCTCCAGTGCCTAAGGACCCTGGTTTGATTCCCCAGGACCCATATAGGCCAGACCCACAAGGTGGTGGCCCTGGTATTCTCTCTCTCTCTCTCTGAAAATGAATAAATAAAATATATTAAAAATAGAGTTTAATTGCTATAGACAAACTTATCTTCCCTTTTTTTAAAATGGCTGAGGGGCTGAGGAAGTGGCTCAGCAGTTAGAGGTACTTGCTTGCAAAGCCTGCAGGCCTGGGTTCAATTCCCCTGCACTCACCTAAATCTGAAGTGAATCTGGAATTTCATTTGCAGTAGCAAGAGGCCCTGGCACATACTCATTCGTTCACTGTCTTTTTCTCTCTGATCTTTAATTAATTAATTTTACAAAAGACTAAGGACATACTAGTCTACTTTAAAAAAACAAATTTCAAGTTATTATTGTCAAGGTATTAATGGCCATCTCTCACTCCTTATCTCATTTGAGGGCATGTTCTTTATACTGTTTTTCTGGAAGTTCTGAATAAAGTATTTCATTGTGTCACCCTTTCTCATAATATTACACAAGGGTCACAATTCTCAAAAAGTACAATCCACTTGGGCACATTCAAGGAAAGAATAATAGAATTACTTTTAAAGCAATATGCAAAAAAAGTAAAAATTACTTTGGAACAACTTTTAAACCAAAGCAAAAAGCAGCTATTTAAGTAGCCTAAACTGGATAACACAAGATTAAAGGGGAAACAAAGTAGTCTGATTTAAAAAGAATTAGGGGGGAAAAATATCACCTCTGAGAAACGAGTTGTATGCAATTTATCTCCCCTGTTCCATCCATCTTACTAAATTGCTAAATTTAGCTTTCTCAATTGCTGTTTCACATGCCTATGCGCTCATTCCAGAGCCACTGATGGCCCCACATTCAGAGTAAAAATTAATGAGAAATTCCTTCATTCTTCCTGCTCTGCTAAGGAAGTCCAGTACCTATGCAGCCACTAGCTGCTTCCTCCTCTAAGCTCAAAACTAAGGCTTACTTCATACGATTAACAAATTACAGGAAGCAGCTACTGTATACACAAATTGTGCATTATTTACTATATATGCTTTCATTTTATATATACATACTATACATGCATTTGCTGAATATGCTTATTACATAGCACATGTATATATGTATAATTGCTTAGGTATTATATAACACATAATAAGCAGTTTATGGCTTCCATTTAGTTGAGTGATATACATTATTATGCATAACTAACTTTTTTGATACCCTGATGAAGTCTTAAGTAATAGACTCCTTCTGATTCTAAGATTTTTCCATGATTTGTTTAAGAATATAAGGAATTAATATGAGAATTCATATTTTATCTTAAATTTATCAATATCTATGAAAGCAAAAATATGTACTTATACAGTGAACCAGGAATTGGATAGAATCTATCCTTCCCCCCACTCAAAAAATGTACATAAGCATGCAGGATGTGGCAGACAGGGAAGGCTTATGGAAGTTCTGAACTAGCAGGTTTAGCTTCCTAAAGGAATATTCCGGAAGGAAACAGCTGGATTGTCTGAGATTTAAGAATTACTGCACTACGTCACATAATTTTTATAACTTGGTTTTCCAACTACAGAAAAGTCTCAAAGTTTAGAATTGTTTTACAACCTGATAATGGCTTAGGAACATATGCCAGGTTCTCATCATTACCTTTAAAAATACCAACAGTCACAAGTGACTGTTGCACTGTTACAGCAAATTTTTCATTATAATCTCCTGGTATCTTCTATTCACAGACTTCATTTATCTAAATTAAATGGGTGAGTGTGACAGTTTTACTTGTCAGTCAACGTGAAGGGTTTCCCATTCCTGGGTGTATTACTATGATATCATTTTCACTCTTTTATGCAATGATTATTAAAGCACGAACAAAGAATGTGATACCTGTTAGGTAGAAGACAGACATGAGTCCAGATATTCATGAAATCCAGCAAGTCTCAAAAACTACCAGAGTAAACAACTTCTAGTCCAAACAGGCTCTAAGTGAGCACAGGAAAGAGGACCATATTTTGAACTCACCAATCAGGAGGTGAAGAGAGAATGACACAGATAAGAGAAGTTGGACTAGATTAAAGCGCAGACTGCAGAGCCTCATTCCTGGGAGTGTCTACTCCACGCTAGGACTCCCACTTGCTCGATAGCTGCATCTTGATGAATTCACAAGGATTGTTGTTAGTGATGACATCTGTTTTTTACAGTTCTTGCTGCTCTTAAGATTTTACACACAGATGCCTAGAGTGAAGAGGCAGCTTCTCCACAGGTCACAGATGGAGAAGCAGACACCCCCCCCCCCCGTGAGGGCACATGTCCCAGGCTGAACAGGGCAAGATATTTTGTGGTTGCTACTGTGGGAGTATGTGGTGTGTGTGCAGGTGCACATGTGGCCAGAGGTTGACAACAGGCATCCTCCTCAGTCACTCTCCACTTTACTCTGAGACAGTCTGTCATGAAGCTTACAACTCGCTTGTTCAGTTAGATTAACTACCAGTGAACCCCACGAATTTTCTGTCTCTGTCTCCCCAGTGCTGGAAGTACATGTGCCAATTGCACATCATTTTTCAGGGAACTGGGGATCCAAACCCTGGTCCCCATTTTAACAGGGAAGCACTTTATCCACTAAGCCATCTCCTCTGCCCCAAACATGCCTATTCACCACTGAGCATCTCTTCTCTAGAGATTCACCACAGAAGACGATGGTCCAAATCTCTTGCAAAAGTCTTGGTCCAGAATGATAAAATTCAAGGACAGGTGATTACACCTGAGGTAATCAGGTCCAGCAACTCCAGCAGAACTGCCTACATGTTGTGGACACTGAATATAACAGCAGGAGAATAGCACTGAAAAACTGCACCAGAGGGGAAAAAATAGCACTGACAAATGCTCCAAGATGAGAACCAGTTAGGAAAACTTTAGAAAGATTACAGGGTTTGGATTGGACTTCCCACCCCTTTTCTTTCAAAAGTACATTTCAATCTAAATTCGAGATTACACCCTTAAACCAGAAAGATCTTTAATTAAAAAAATCAGGATTTGGGGGAATGGAGTGTGGAGGAAGAAAGAAGCCACAGAGGATCCCAGAGCTTTCCTTTCAATTGAGGACTAGCCCTTCTGGCAGGAGTCAGGGTGTGCATCAGGAAGCTCAGGGCTACCAGCCTGCAGCAGTTAAAGGCACAGACTTCCCAGAGCTATTAAGTCATCTGAATGAATTTTCAAGAAGTAGACACAAGTATGTTTTTGAAAGAATTCAAAATAAAGGGTATCTTCAACAACACAGGGTTAGAAATACACATATACACATTCACTTATGCATACAACAAAACTAAACAATGCAATTATTTTAGATCCCCATTGTACACAGCTTTTCCCAGATAAAAAAACAGTCAGGGTTATTAACTGAGAATTTAGAATTATTGGGCTATTAGAATATTAATACTTTTAATTATTAAGCACATAAATTCTCATTTCTGGTATACAATACTAATGAATGATCTAAATGTTTTATTAGAAAAGATTAATCATTGCATAATTAAACAAATACAGTGACAGCTTGTTTCATACTGGCTCATGGTAACAATTGTTTGTGAAGTAAAAACCTATAGTTGAACCAGCTCAGAATGATGGTCCACAGTGATAAGAGGACTTCATTGTGTCTTAGTCACAAGCTGTGAGTGGCCTCTACTGGCTGACCAAAAGCTTCTGAAATCTTCACTTGTATAGCTGTAAATACTGCAGGCTTTGAGAACTACGGTATGCCAACATATGCTTATGAAAAATCTGCTGTGCATAAATGCTTGCCTTCTATAAGAGTGCATGCCAAAGGAGTGAAAAAAATGCATACAGGATGGCACTAACACTTCTGAATTTCATGTAAAAGCTACATGCTTAACTTATTCTGAGAATTTATATATCTCGTTGTATAAATGTGGACTTTCTTATGCAATCCAAATCAAAGCAGTTGCACATTTACATCTGTGATAGGACAGGCAGCTCCATAGACACCTGCCCCTTGAGTGGGAGGTATCTCTAGCCAGAGACCAAACCTAGGCACTAAAACTTATTGGTCAGGTATGAACCAATCAATGGTCTCCCTGTCCACCTAGGGCAGGAAATACTGACTGAACAGTTAATCTGCCCTCTCTTCCCCACATGCCAGGCCAGCAGAAGGACCTCTGAATCCGGCCTTAGGAAGGTTAAGGCCTACCCCTACCCCTACCCCAGCTGATGGCTGGGGTGGGGGAAGGCTCCAGATTTTCCCCACATGAACCCCTCCTTCTCATGATGGGAGCCCTCTGTTATCTTTTCTTCTATTGCTTGTTTAGCTAAACAACATAAGTTCGATTAAATTCTCCAAGTGTTTTCTCCCCACACTTGTGGCTGGAGAACTCTGTAACTCCACTCCCCATGTTCCCTTAAATACTATACCTTACTATCTTGTTGTCTATGATTTTAATTCTTTAACTTTGTAGACAAGAACTCGGGCACTCCTTAAATTTGGGGTGCATTGTAATTTTTGCTGGGCATTATCTAAATTCTAAGCCCCAGCTCATCCCGCAACACATCCAGCCATAAACTGTCTTAAGATACACAGACATGGGCAAAACACTCTTCAGAACTAAACTCATCTTATGTTTAAGCTTGGCAAATCTTGTCTGCTAGGTAAATACAAAGATTAACAAGTTTTGGAGGAATGTGTGATTCTTAGAAAAGGCTGGAGTTTATGTACTATCTTTTTCATAAAATTTTTCAAAATTTTATTATTGCATTTATGTTTGCTTCAACAAGAAAGTCTGAAATCTTGCTAGTATTATGAAATGTCAACTCAGTAGCTATGATGTTAAGAAAAAAGTTACAATTTTTGTTTAGCTCCTCTCATAGGCATATATATGTATGTGTGTATATACATATATATGTATATATATGCATACACACATATCTATACCTACACATGTGAGCTTCATGCTCACCAGATTCCTGCAAGCCTTCCATGTGTGACTTTCATATTTTTTTATTTTAAACATACAATTATATATTTGCTTACTTCATCCTTTACCCAGTCTATCCACTCAAATGTACCCAATTAAAGCTATTTCCAAAGATTGCTAAAGGTGACTATATTTAATTTAAAAAACTTATGGCTATCACATTATACTTCAATCCTTACTTCAGATTTTGGTCCCATTATCCTGCTTAAATCTGTCCACATGGTTACTTAGCTGATATCTGTGACCACCCTCCATCTCTAGGTATCACAAGGATATGATACACTGACCCATGGTAAGCCCCTGTCATTAGCCTACAATATACAGGGTAGAATGTAGCTCCTTTTATAGTCAAAACCGTTTTTACAGTAACATTCTCCTATTGCAAGGAAACTCAATAAATAGTAAGACATGTTTTGGAGGCTATTCTCGCACTCTCCACAACTGTTCAAAAGTTGGAAAAAATACCATGTACATACAAAACAGAAGGCAAAGAATGTTTTTCTTCAGATCTCAGTTTTTATAGTCAATTATATAAAAGACAGGACTTAAAACAGAATGGGATAACCTCAGCTGACCAGTGCCTCGCTCTTTAATTTTAAAGGTTTCTACCTTTGCAGCCTCCATCTGTGTTCTCAGGCCATCTGATTATACTTTCTCCAGACATAAGTCAAAAGAAAAAAATTAAACAGACAAAAAAAAAAACTTTTTGGTTCAAGCAACTGTTTAGGTATACTTTAAATGCATCAAGTTCAATTCTTAACTGATAACATGAAAGCCAACTACACTTGCTAATTCTACCAGCAACAGCTCCTTTTCACTTAGCTGAGCATCTTTCTGTGTGTGCAGCTCTGCAGTCTAGAAGGCTCTACAGAGCAGCGCAGTACAGATCCTCCTGCTAGTAAACTGCAAACGAGAAATACAGGGAACCAATGAAATTCAGACATTGTTACACTGTGGAGTCACCATTATGACAATGAAGAGTAGATGACTGTACACTGTGATGTCATGATCACAAGAGAGTAGGTAACTGCTACACTGTACAGTTATGATTACAATAAGAGTCTGAAAAAGAAATGATTACTATAGCCCAATTTAGAAAATACAATTTTGGGTGAAGAGATTAAGCATACAGTATGAGTGTAAGAGCTGGTTTGAATATAAGAGAGAGAAATACTAAATACAGATACACTGTATGGAACATAAAGGCCAAAATAATGTGTTTTGTCTTTCAAAATTAAGCTAGGATACATTCTCACATGGTTGGTACAGTCACATTTAAGAGTGGCCAAAGCAAAACAACCAAAAAGCAAAGTGATATTTTCACAGTTTAATTACCAGACTGTGGCCCTGGAAACTCTTTCTAGCTGTTTCTGGCTGCTGTGTGGAGAGCCTGGAGAGACTGGGTACAAGGTCCCATGCACTCACAGACACAACTTTGTTTGCCTATGATAACTTCCTGTCTCTATGTCATCTTTCTGACTGCCTCAACTTCCTCATCTGTGAAGTGGACAATACCCACGTTATGAGGATCACATGAGGCAGTTTGTACGAGATCAGTGCCTGTATGGTAGATGTCATTATTTGCACTGTGTCAGTCTGATGGGACAACATCCCAATAACAAGATGAGATAAGAACAATGCAATAAATACAATCCAGAAGCAGGGTGGATGGGAGGGAGTGCAAGCACAAATGGCAAGCGAACAGGGAAAGAGAGCGATCCAAGAGGTGTGTCACTGGCCCCTATCACTGCTCCTTGAATCCAGTAATACTTGCTTCTCATGAGTATATCAGAAATGCAGCATACATTTATTTTATAAAACACAGTGAATCTTAAAGAACAATTACTTTATAAATGAAAATCTTATGGTTTCCAATCTGAACCACAAAACTTAATAATTTCCACAAAGACGTTATTAGTGACTACAGAAGCTGGCAATTCTGATGCTTCCAATTAGTGTAAAGGTCATGAGTTTAAATAAAACAGAGTTAAGTATCTTATCTATCATAATGGTCTTGAAATTGAATGTTTCACAGCTGATTTGCTTTTAGACCCAATTATAGGGCCTGAAAGAAACTTGAATTTGCAGCCAGGTTGAAGAGATACTACTAGCAACAATGAAGGGAACACACCTCCTCCTTTATCTCCTCCTCACTCCTCCCCTCCAGGGTTCCCTCTTCTCTCTCCCTACCTATCTTTGTAAATTTCTTTGATATTTTACAGTAAGTGAAAACTCTTGAAGTTTGATGTTCACATAAAACAAAAGTACTTTCTCTTTCTACTTTGAATTCCTGTATTTTTTTCTTTCTATTGTTGAACTGACTGCCTCCACAATGATACAGGTTTTTCAAAAGCAAAGCTGTGTCTAACTCACTAGAGTATGTCGTGAGGGTTTAGGATATTTTCCTTCATCAAGCCAGACGTTGAACTAGACAAAAGCACTAGTGCTTTACCAACCTCTGCAACAGTCCCTAAACTTGGTGTGTATACCTGAGTACTTTACAAACATGTTCAAGGTCACAGCTTTTCCAAGATTGGGAACATTGTCTTAGAAGCCATGTTTCCATCTGTAAAATTAGAGCCACTCTATTATCAATCTTATAAAATTGGACAAAACTATAGAATATTAGAACATTTGCAGAGAATAAACTAAAATGATTATAATTTACTAGGTGCTCTACACACAAGTGTTTATAATTTTTAAATGTAGGAAATGAAAGAGATGTTATTATCTTTTCAATAAACTCTTGTAACACATTTACATGGGTTGATCAAAAGTACTAGAGGAAAAAGGAATACAGAAAAAAAAAGAGTGAATTCTTTCTCAGCAGCACACTGTTAATTCATTGACAGAACTGACGCCATCTGTCAACAGTACACGGGATATTATGCACTGCAAATCCATTCTACAAGAAGCAACCCACCCTTAAGAGATCCGCAGTTTCCAAGCACCAATATAGCTCAAATCTGGGTGTCATCAATTATTTCTCGAGCTGATCCAGAAGCATTAACTGTGAGTTCCATGGACATTACATAACATCATGGAATTCCTGAAACACTATCTCCCACCATGGTCAGTATGCAACACTGAAACAATATCACTGCAACTCAACTCTGCTAAACTGGGTATACAGAAAATTCCAAGTAGCTCACTGGACTATGGGTACCTCCAAGTGCAAAAACACTATTTTACTCTTTTCTTTATGTGACTCACAGAATATGCACTCAGCAATAATTATATACTTTAATAACGTAATACATAGTAAAATAGTATATATTATATAATGGATTATATAATAACAAGCTATTATTAGCGTCAACAAACACTGATCAAGATTCTAGAAGCAATCACTTTGAGCAGGCGGATATAAAATATGCCCAGTGCTTACTACTCTGCAAATTCCGACTGTTAACTCAAAGTTACAAATAAGGATCAAAGAGATTCCAGTCACCTGCAATCTCCCACCTAACATGCAGCAGCAGAGCCCAGGAATGTCCATTGTGATGGTTAATCCTGGGCGTCATTTTGATTGCATTTACAAATGCCTAGACAAATGGTCAGTCATTACTACTAGTTATGTCTATGAAAGAATTTCCTTCAAAAACTGGTATCCAGAGTAGGGTCACCGATAAGCTATACTGGAAATGTTGAAAGAGATTTGGCACTACTGAGTGATGAGCAGAGGGGATGGGCACAGGCTGCCACTGCTATGATGAGAAGCTTTACCAGTGATCTGGTTATGCCCAGGAGAAGAGGACAGACTAGCCTTAATTCTACTGGAAGCCTCACCAAGCCACCCATTTTGCACCACTGCAGAGAATTTGGGAGTGTTGTTCTGATGTTCCAGAGTGTTACAGAATGAGATAATTCAAGGGGCGAAAGGCCTAAACAAAATAAAGGAGAGGATGGGTAGGTGCTTCATGTTTTCAGATGATATAAGGGAAAAGGAAAACAGTGAAAAGATCTAGAAAATTTATAGCCTGGCCAGTCAAATAGCAAAAGGGACACAGTGTATCAGGGTGTGGTCAAGCATGTTTGGCTAAAGACATGACACAGATAAAAACAAGCCAGCTGCTTTGCACTGACACAATATTAAAAAGCTCAGAGGGCATTTCAGGTATGAGTGAGGGTGCGGCAACCTCTTCTCTCAGAGGCCTAAAAAGTCACAAATGTCTCATGAAATTTTGACAGAACCTGGTTGCTCAGGGAAACCTGGAGGATGAGGCTTCCTGATCTTCAGAAAGTTTCACGCTGCAGGCTCCATTCAGGTGAGCTCAGCACTACTTGTGCTGGTTACAGGCTTTGGGGTCCACTTGGTGGCTTTGGCAGGTATGCAGAATGCAAGAGTTATGAGGACAATCATGATGATGGCTTAGACTGAGATTTTCCAGGACAAACCAGCCCAGAAGGCCAGGGGGAAGTTCACTCTAGGATCAGAGTACCTGCAGAGTACCTGTAGAGTGATATTTAGAAGAGTTCAGGGAGGAAAGCCTTAGCCAGGACCTAAAAGGTAGAGGAAGCATTAATATTCTACTTCCATTGCAGAAACCTGTGGTCTGTGAATCATTATGTGACCAGCAAAGCAATGGGGCAGGGCTGCCTGAGGACTTGGGACACACCTTCCACAGTGCTTATGGGATGCTAGGCTTGGAGCATTAAGGTCAAAAGTCTTCCCTGTGGGGTTTCAGTTAGCTTTGGGTCAGTTACTACTTTACACTTGCCTAGTTTTCCTTTAAGGAAGAAGAATGCTTATCCCCCCATCCCTGTCTGACCAAAGTGAGTGTTCACAGCTTAAAGAGTGATCTGGAATTACTACTAAATCAACTACAAATGTACTTTGGGAGTAGGGGTGCCATTCAACACTTTCAGTGTGATCTGTTCCCCAAAAGACCATGTATTGGAAACCTGGTAGGAAATATGAGATTTTAAATGGTGGTGGAATCATGGGATGTAGTTCAAGTGAGACAATGCTTGCCTGTCATGCGTAAGGCCATAAATGTGGTGGACCCTTAAGAGGTGAGCCTTTGCTGGCCAGGTCATTGGTATAATCCCCTCAGAGGGATTCAAGTAGTTCTAGTAGTTATTTTCATGAAGATTGTCACTAAAGAACAAGGTGGACAGATTCTCTCTCTCTCTCTCTCTCTCTCTCTCTCTCTGCATATGATATCTTACTCTTACACAAACTTCTAAAACCACATCATCTGACATGACATAAGCAAGGTGAGTCTTAAGCTTTCCAACTCCAAAACTGTAAGTGACATGAACTTCTTTCTTTATAAGTCACACAGACTCAGGTATTTTATTATAACAATGCACTTGGGAGGCTGAGTAAGGACAATCATGAGTTAAAGGACAAACTGGGAGACACAGAATGAGTTCCAAGCAGCTTGGTCCACAGTGTAGAGCCTATGTCAAAAAGTCAAAACAAGAAAGCAAATTGATAATACATTATTCATTCGTTTGACAAAAATAAAATAAATAAAAGAGATATCAAGCCCTAACAATGCATACTGAGTAACGAAAAGCTGGAAACAGACTAAAAACAATTCTGACAAGGCCCCTGTGTTCGTGAACCCTGCAGTGTCCTCAAGTCTCAGTGCATAAAACAAGTAAATAGAAAACACTATAAAGGGCAGTGATGTTCTGAAGGAAATGAGTAAGAAGCTGGCAGGAATGAGGCTACAGGTGACACGAGGCTGGAGGGATGCATGAGGCCAGGAATGGGCGGGGACGGGGACATTCCATCCTGCAGCCAGCATATAGTGAAGATCTGCAATGTGTGAACTCTCCCTTGTTTTTATGCTCAAGGAGTAGACAGGAGGCTCATCTGGGAAGATGGATATAATGAGGTCAGAGGTCAGAGAGAGAAGTCAGACCATACAGGGTCCTGCTAGCCTTAATTGTAAAATTTTGTACTTATCCTTTATACCATCAGCTTTCATTTGTCTATTATTAAAAAAGGTCTTGAGGACTCTACAGTCCTCATTTATATGAATTATAATAATTGATATTTAGAGTACTAGAAATGAAAACTGTCTTGATTCTTTTTTGGTAACATAGCAGACTGAACCCAGGGCCCCATGCTTGTTTGGCAAGTGCTCTGCCACTGAGCTACAGCCCCAAACTGTAGTGATTTTCAAACTCAAGATGATCTAAGCAGTCTAAGTTGTAAAGTGCTAGAAGAGACTTTTGTCAGGATACTGTAAATGGCTGTACTGTTACAGTCCTCAACCTGGCATTGAAGGACGAGTGGTTGGTGTGCAGTTGAAAGTCAAAATGTGGTACTCACATTAATACTTTGCCATGTTTTATCAACTGAGTTATTCCATTTCTCTAGAGAATATGCCTCATAAAATTTCAAGGATTGGATAAGTTAACCACACAAAGTGTTTGGGAGGATGCTTGACGCACAGGAAAAACTCAATATGCTTATTATGGAAGGAGCATGGCTAGTGCTCAGAACAACAATCTGCTTCATCAACAGGCTTGACATTTCATTTTGGACCTATCTGTTAGGACTCTATATCACTTCATGGCTAGGTTTTAGTTCTAATCACTTGGCATAGTCACTCAAAATAGAAAATAGTAACCCCTCCTATATTGGGCAGTTATCTCAATGTCAAGTTTTAAGTTTTATTTATACATTCAGGTATTTTTAAAAATATTTTTATTGTGGGGCATGGAGGCACACACCAAGCACTCAAGAGACAGAGGTAGGAGGATCGTCCTGAGTTGGAGGCCACCCTGAGACTATACAGTGAATTCCAGGTCAGTCTTGGCTAGAGCAAGACCCTACCTCGAAAAACCAAATACACACACACACACACACACACACACACACACACACACACACACACGAAAGGGAGAAAGAGAATGAGTAAGCACACCAGGGCCCCTGCCACTACCAAGGAAAACCTTCAAAAATGTGAGTTCAAGTATAATATATCAGCTAACATCAGAATGAGGAGCAGTCAATATCTCCCACACAATATAGAGTTTCTGTAGATGAAAGTTATTGTCTTAGTAAAAGAGGAGCCATTAATTTTCAATCAAGGAATGGTTTATGTGATTAAAACAGTATATATTTGCTCAATTTGATATCCTGAGATTCTATCAAGCAGGCTGAGATGAAGCAACACCTTCAGATTTGAAAAGGGCACTGTTCACATTGTTCCCCTGGTACTACACAATGGCAGGTCAAACTTTTGTTCCTCTTGTCCTACAAACAATTTTCGAGAGAACGCTCAATAAATAAATTTGGTCTCAGCACTCCCAATCAGTACAGCACAATCCCCTCAGTAGCAGACCTATGATAAATGGACTTATTTTCCCAAATCAAACACTTGAATTTAAATTCAGATGAGTTAATGCAAAGGTCAACATTGTAATCAGTTCTTTTGATCTTTATAGAATTTCTGGAGTAATACATAATAAATCTGAAACAAGGCAATTTGCAGCTCTGTGTGTGTGGCTGGCAATAAAAATCTTAACGATCAGAGCCTTTATGTACTTAGGGAACATTTTATCGTAACGGCTACAGCAGTGAGGGCTCCAAGGCCTGGGGAACAATGGCAGTAGATAACACTGAAAGGCTCCATTTCATGGCTGTCCTACAATTTATTTATATATGTATTTTTAGAAAAACTTAATGAATATACAACTCTGACTACTGTATCTCTGAAATGGTCCCTTTGTATTATAATCACCTACTTTTGAAGTAACACAGGCATACAAATTGCTTAGGATAAAAACTAGCATATTGGGTTCAACTTAATATTTTTTTCAGTATTTTCTTTAGGAGTACATGTCTGGAGGTTCTGTTGTCTGTTACATGAAAAAAATTGGGCAGATTAAACGATTTAAAATCAAATTGTGCCTTTTCATTTAATTAATAATGTATATGGAAAAATAATGTATACGGACTGTGGTACAATCACAAAGGGGTTCCAAAAGCCTTTGACCTGCAGTTTAAGGCAGAAAGGAGAGAGCAGCGCAGGACCACCTGTGCAACTGGCTGCTGGCAAGCACTGAGACTCAGGCTGCCCCTAGCACAGCTCTGAGAGCTGACAACATCTCATCCCAAAGCAGCAGAGTGGTAGGTTCATCAGCCAAACCTACACGATGAAGGATGCAGGCAGCACCATCCTTTACCATCCTTTACACTGAGAGCAGTGATGAGCACAGACCTTTTTTTTTTTTTTTTAAATACAGCTTTTTCTACTTCTTAGCGATACAGGAAGTGTTAACTCCTTTAAACAGAAAACCCA
>PVHP010000052.1:148556-241223 GCA_004024765.1 Zapus hudsonius
TATATATATATATATATATATATATATATATATATATATATATATATATATATATATATATATATATATCATTCCACAGAAGCCTTTTCACAAAAATCAGAATTATGGAAAACTGATTTTCTTTCTAGGAAGACAGGACCTGGGATCTACAGTTGAAAGCAGCTATTCTAGGATGGTGTAGCTGAAGGAAAGAACATTTTTAAAAGCCTCCAAAATACTTATGGTTTCCACAATCTCTCTTTAGAAAATATCAAGAGTAATCCTCCTCTCACCCCTGACCCCATCTGCCTTTGACTTGGGTTGTATAACCAGTCCTCCATAAGGATTCTTGGCAACTCAGTTTTCTAGGAACATGGAGAAGATGTCTGTATATAAGACATGAGGATCCTGTGTATAGAAGAGATGGCCACAATGCAGGGACTGTAGGACCCTCCTACATACCTGAAGTTTCTCTAACAGCTCTTCCATTGGTAGGCAAATCTGATTAAGGTCCACAGGCTTCTTTGAATACAATAAATAGGACTTCTATTAATCTAAGGTTTGCTCTTTGAAGCCAATGAAAAGAAAAAAAAATGATTCAAACTGAAAATTTTGTTTCTGATGTGACTTTTTGCCAAGTTCATAAAGCTTCATAAATATCTGATTCCACTGAACTCAAAGGTGATGTTGTTAAGGAACAGTGAGGCCACAGTGAATATGCTCCATTCAAATGTCCATCATGGGAACCTTTCTGTACTTACTAGGACAAATCAGTGATGGTCTTGTTTCTTTCCCTGCAGTTTCAAATTTAGTGTGTACAGATGCCCTGTCAGAGCATTTAAAAAGTACAGTCTTATGAGTCACTAGGGGTCTGACAAGTGTAGTCTCTCAGAGCCTGATAATTACAAAAAGTCCTTGATTTCAGTAAAAATCGTTCTGTATGTTTTTTTGTTTTTCACCAAATTACGACAACTTAACGTACGTTAGGAAAACAAACAAAATCATGGAATTTAAGCTTTTCCAGTCAATTCAACTTAATGAGTTCCCTAAAATGTGGCAACATTAAAATATGCATGTATAGAGAACATTTAATTCATGCAAATATGTTTGTTATTATCATCTACTGTGTATAAAATAATATGCTGGATACTTCACATCATAAACCTTGGGGTCAATGATATAGTGGAAGAAAGTACTAAAGCCACTTTAGATAGCTCAACAGGGCAGTGAAGACTAGCTTTCCATATGAAGACCAAACCCCCCAAAGGACAACTATGTTACTGCTCTTTAAAAAGTGATGCAAGTACTCTTTTTGGAAAGAAAGAAAGAAAGAAAGAAGAAAGAAAGAAAGAGAGAGAGAGAGAGAGAGAGAGAGAGAGAGAGAGAGAGAGAGAAAGAAAGAAAGAAAGAAAGAAAGAAAGAAAGAAAGAAAGAAAGAAAGAAAGAAAGAAAGAAAGAAGGAAAGACCTTTTAAAGAGGGTCTGGGGGGATACATATAACCCGATGATGAGATTATTCCTTAAGGAATCTTCTGGCGTAAGTTGGCTGTGGTAGAACATACACTTCTGATGTGGGCTGTGGTGAACATGCATTTCTCCTGTGGACTGTCTAGTTGAATATGGTTTAATTCTCCAGGTCAGTGTGCCTTCCTTCCGTCTTTCCACCCTTCCTTCTTTCCATCTCTCTTATTTTTCTTTGGGCATATTTATGTATGTGTGGCCATGGGTGGAGGTTGAAAGTCTTTCTCAATTACTCAATTTCTTATTTTTGAGACAGGGTCTCTCACTGAACATGTCCAGTGACAGATTCAGTTAGACGTGCTGTCCAACAAGCCTCAGGAATCCTCCTGTCTCCTCTTCCCCAGACCACAGATTACAGGTGTGCATATCCATGGCAGTTTTTATGTGGATGATGGAGATCTAAACTCAAGTCCTCAGGCTTATGCACCAAGCATTTTAGCAAATGAGCCATCTCCCCAACCTTACCTTCCTTTTTTAAATTGCACAGTAAGACAGGATGAATTGAATTTCTGTCATTTAAGTCACAACGATGTTTCAGATGGTCCTAAGGCATCCTGTTGCAGAGTCACAGTGCATCCTTTGCTTCTGCACAAACTAACTTCCCCTGACACTGTAACACTCCTGAAGGCTTGGCTTCCGCCCCTCTGGCACCACTGGGCAGAAAGGCAGTGGTGGATTTGGAAAAAGGCAGGCAGCTGTAGCTACTAACAGTAATGCCAGTCCTGAGCCTAAAAGGCTCATGCAGGTGGCATGTGGGGACAACAGGAGCCAGAACCTGCTCTCTCTCTGCTTTACAGACAAGCTCACGGACCCTTATCCCGTACCTGCAGAAGGACACTGACACCAAGGGGACTATAAAAGTGCTAGTTGGAGGGCGCACCTGATCAAAGGTTGCTTGGAGCAGGGCTAGCTGGTCTGCTCTGCATTCCAGTGTTCATCCACACTCCAAGGCTATACCAGCAATGTAATATTTTTAAGTCTTTTCCATGCCTCACTTTTTCTATTTGTGAAGGAAAATTTCCTCTAGCCTGACTGAGAGGGAACGGTGAGGACAGCTAAGATGCTGCTCAGCCACAGGTTTCCACGAGACTTGGCACAATGCAAGTTTTTAGCAGCAAGATCTGAAACTGTCTGGTAAACATGATCCAAAGTTTATGACAGTACTGGAAGGACTGACATAAAGAAATGACCAGGTCTGCACACCTTTTCATGGAACAGAACTGTACACACCAATGTAGCAAAAGGAACCATAATTCTAACTCAGGAAGTGACACCCCCAGGTCATGAGTAAGTCCTTTAGCCAAGTTGCTGATGTCTTCACATGAACACTCAGGGTGGGAACAAGTCTTCTTTTGAGAGTTCTTGGTTATACTTTGATGTGATCAGCTCTATTTATTCTTATATTATCTCTGAGAGGTGTGAAAATGCAGTAAAACTTTCCTACTTGGAAGGTACAGAGGCTGAGTAGCAGCAGTACATCCATGAACAGGTCTTCAGAGGTACAAGGTGTACCTCACAAGATGGAACTCTAAGGACACTGAAGCTATTTAATATTACCACACTCTGGCCATAGCTCTGTTCCTAGTTCTTCATGTGCCTGCGCCTCTGCTTCCCTAAGTTACTACATCCAGATGCCAAATTCACCTTGGAAAAAGTGCCGGCCCCTCTATCAACTGCCTTTTGTGTGCCTTGGCTCAGCTAAGCCCCAATCATGAGCTCTACGGGTCACCATGTTTTTCCAAGAGTAGTTAACAGCTTAGAAGCACTTACTCTAATCACTCGCCCTCTGCTTCCTGGTCTTGGTCCTTCCTCCTGCCTCAGGCTCATCTCTCTACAAGTACTCAGGTAACTGACATCTCAATCCCAGCACCCCTTGCCTTGAGGCTGTCTTCCTGTCATAACTGCAGCCCTCCCCACACTGACCTGTATATACACTCTAGGCTCTCCTTCATTGAAGTGAAGATAATTCTACACAGGGCCATTTCTGTTTGCTTTCTTTCTCTTCCTCAAAGACCAACTTCATGAAAGAATTGTCAACTCATGTGACTTCCCCTGCTTCACACATAACTAAAACACTGTCCCAGAAGCTTGCTGTGTGTACCCATGCCTTGGTATTACTCTACAGCTATTCTACCTGCAAAGAAACCCTCACCAGATGTGGCCCTGCAGAACTGGACCAGATCAGACACTTTATTACCATGGTAAGTATGCTTAAGAGAGTGTGTAGTAGGCTAGGGAAATGCCCGAGTGATTAAAGGTACTGCTTGCAAATCCCGATGGTCGGGTCTGATTCCCCAATACCCATAAAACTGAACTGCAATGGTGCATATGTATTGCATTTGTCTGCAGCAGTAGGGGACCCTGGTACACACACACACACACACACACACACACACACACACACACACACACACTTATTCAAGACAGTGTGCAGCCTGCAGGCCACCTCCATGGCAAGAGATGGCAGACAAAGACTCGGGTCATTTAGAACAATATTATCTCTGAAGTCAAAACAGCTGATATTCCAGACATGTTCATCTAGGAGGATCAGAGGAAATGAGACAATGGGCAGATAAAAGCTGTGGACATTGCCATCAGAAAGAATGTGAGAAAAAGTTACACACCATTGAGTATACAAACTTCAGAGCAAGAGCCCAGAGTCAGCAGTCAGCTGCCACCAAGACACTTCACCAGACAGTGACTGAACCCAGGGACTCCTGAAGAACCTGCACCAGAAGGTAGGCTGGAGGGAGAAGACAAATGCCCGGCATTTGGGGAAAGCAAGGACCTTGACCCACAGTTCTCTGTGGGACCGGGGGAATTTAGCAAAGATCCATGATTGGGCCACAAAGACTCCAAACTGCTACCAGAAACTCCACAACTAGCCAAAGCTTGGTAAGAAAACAAGCAAAGCCGACAGAGGAATCATGGGCTGGAAAGGTAAAGGTGAAGATGAAACCAGAAGAAAGGATCCTATTCCTAGAATGGCAACTCTGTAAGTGATTTCAGAATAGCCCCGGAGGAAAAGAATGGTTCTTAGAAATGGAAGGAAAAACAAGTGGCCAGATGGCTCCCTCTTGGGGATAAACTCTCAGAAGAACCCATGTAGGACATTTTCTTGGCTGTTATCTTCCAGGACATTTTATCTCTAGAATGAGAACAGTGTCAATAGCAGAATAAAGGCAGTAGATGCTGGAATGGTATTTCCTCTCCTGAGCACATTTTCCCATCACCCAGCTTGCCCAGCTCTCCTGAGCTGCCGTGTGGTAAGTAAGGAGAACAAGTGGAACACTAGGAAGGTTGGGCTGACCCAGGGAACATGCAGCACATCCTCGGATCAGGAGTCTAAACCAGCCACAGACAGAACGCAAAGGTCACATTCAGATTTGTAGGAAGAAAGCCATAACTATAAAAGAGCTCTTCCTCTACTAAAAATAGAATCTAGGTAATCCAGAATTGTGTATATTTGTTAACCTACACTGATCTCACTCTCCGATGGAGATTGTGTTTGTATTTTTCAGGATGCAGCGAGAGAGCTGGGGCCCATCTAACCCTACCAACCGACCGTAGGCCGATAGCTGAGATTCTGGCAACAGAGGACCCACCACAGTCATACCGTGGAGGATCCAAATGGAACCCCGCAGAGAATGATGGGATGAACAAGGGGCCCACAGCCACAGCCACAGCCATTAAATCAACACAGGTTAAGCCAGTGAGACAGAAACCAACGATTTCGACACAAAGACCCCTAAGCTCACAACCTTAAAGCAGCCTTAATACTCATCCACCACGACTCAGGGAACTATGCGGAAGAGGGGGCGGAAAGATTGTAAGAGCTGTGGTGGGGGAGATTATCCAGAGGCATGGCCAGAAGAACCTGGCTGAATACTAGGCTATCCATGGTCCCTGTCACAAGGACTGATCCAGACGACCCATGGAGGAGGTTATCCAGTGGAGGGGGGAAGGGAGGGCAGCAGGGAATTGGGGATAACAACTCATTGTTTGCCCACTAAATGTTGTAACTCATTATGGACAATAAGTTAAAAAAAAAAAAAGAAATAGTTGCTTTTCTGGAAAAATAAATTCTAATTTGGTTGAAAAAATAAATAAATAAAAGAGCTCTTCCCCACACCCAAAATACCACTGAGGAGCCTGGTGACCCCTGAGATAACATTCAGTCTCATAGGAGTTGGGCTTCTCTAATTCAATATAGATTGACAAACCTGAAGTTGCTTGAAGTTTTAGGGCTAAGTGTGATAGAGTATACTCATAACATCTTTGAACTTTTAATCTGCATATCTGCTTGCTTTCCTTGAAGGAACTACTTTAGAAATGCTTCAGTTAAAAACAAAACAAAACAAAAACAAACAAAACAAAAACGAAACAAAACAACAACAAAACTAAGCACATTCAATAGGGCTGGGGTGGCCCATGTCGCATACAGGGATGACAGGTGACCCTTCAATGAGTACAGCACATCGGGCACTCTTTACTCAGAGCAGGAACTCCAGCAGTAAACAAGCCAACTCAGCATGGGGGACCAGCAAGGATGGGCCTCTTCTGCTGCCACCCTGCCCCAGTGCACACAGACAGTACTCAGCACCAGGGCCACACCAGTACATCTGTACTGCTTTCCTCTCACAGGAGAACATAAAACTTTCATAAGAACCCTGATCTTCCCAGTCAGAAATGGCCTGTCCTCCAATGAATATCTAAACACTTAGTAAACAGGAATCTGCTTTAATGTCAGCTTGTCTAGAACCCTAACTATGGTTGGTCTCTAGACAGCAGAGTCTTTATCTGCTGTCATGGCAGAACACCATCAGTTACAAGAGCAAGACAGAAAAAAAAAATCACAAGCCTAACTGGGATTTTTATTTCATGAAGATAGGGTCTCACTCTAGCCCAGGCTGACCTGGATCTCACTCTAATTCTAGGCTAGCCTGGAAGTCCAGTGATCCTCCCATCTCTGCCTCCAGATTTCTGAAGGACCCCAAAGTAGAGAAAACTAAAATGGGGTAAAGTACACACAAAGGTTCATAAAGCGCTAAAGAGATAGCACTGCGGTTAAAGATGCTTGCTTGCTAAGCTTGCTGGCCTGGGCTCATTTCCCTAGAACCCATGTAGAGTGGGATGCAAAGTGGTTCATGAAACTGACATTGGTTTGCAATGTCAAGAGCCACTGGCTTATCAACTATGTATGTATAAATAAATAAGTAAATAAATGAAATTTTAAAGCTTTATCAAGTTAAGGCACCAGTAAGCAGGACATTCATTTACCATAACCAGACCATAACCATAACATGTTTCTGCTAAGTAAATTGATAAATGTTAAGTAGATATTTGTAATTTTATAACCAACTGTCACTTTAATACTTTTCTCTGACTGTGGAGCTACATGGGAGGAATGAAGTGAGGGTCTGAACACATGCCACCTCTTATGTTCTTACCTGTAAATGGAAGAGCTTCTCACTAGTGTGCTTTTACATCACAAAGAACAGAATGATTACATGTGCTATAAAACTAAAGGCACCTGCTCCTCTCAGTCTTCACAAAATCAGAAACATCAATGATGCAAAGAATGCAGTGAATATTTATAGGGCTCATGGAATGGATCCAATAATTTATTCATCTAATACAATTTAATGAATTCTTTTTTGCATAGACTGGGATATCACCTTTTCATAATGGTGCTCTTTTCTCTTTAAAAAGAGAAACAGAGTTAAAAACCTAAGTTTCAACTGCCAGGTGCAAACAATTCTATGCAATTACTTGTTCTTTTTCCTTCCATGCAGCATTATCTAAGTGTACATAAACACTTTCTTTTCAAAACATTTAAGAGTCTGAATAGTGAGATGGTTGAGTTTTATTGTCAACTTGATGTGTTAAGTAATCTTGGGTGGGTCTCTGAGGATGTTCACAGGAAGGCAGTCCCCTCAGTAGGGGACAGGATGTGAGGAAGGTTCAGGGGAGCTAGAAACTCTCCTTCCAGGAAAGGCAGTGAAGGAAGGAAATTCCAGAGACTCAGGGAGTCAGCAAGTCTGGGGAAAGGTTCTAAGACCCTGCCCTAAAGCTATATAAAGGGGAAGGAATTCTCTCCTTGCCCCCCACCCCACGACTGTTTTATTGGTGTGTGTATGATGGTGGTAATGGGCTTCTCTCTCTGCTTGGACCTGTGAAAGGGAGCCAGCCTCTTTTGCCATTATGGAACTTCCCCTGGATCTGTAGCTTCAGTAAATCCCTTCCTCCTGTAATTGTATCTGGTTTGGAGGTTCATAAATAGCATTGTGTGGCTGACTACAACATATAGTCCTCAGTTTTATTCATGCAGCTTTGATTTAGGGCCACAGTCTCATAGTTCAATCACAGAAACATTTAATTGACACCTATTATGGGCTAGGTACCACACATGATATATTTTAATCAATTTTAATGATCAAATGATGACTGGTAATAAGATGAAAATTTTTTTTTCATTTTAATTGTAAAGTTAAGTTTTCCTTTAGGGTACAGGCTCTCCTACCATATACACACAATTAAATATCAGTATGTGAATTATGGGATTGTCAGTTATAATCCAGTATTTGGGGAATAAAAATAGTAAATGCTTCTTTAGATTAAAGGGTTTTGAAAAAAATCTTAAGACATTCATGCTACTAGGTATGGAAAGAACAGCATCCAAGAGAAATGTTTATTTGACTAATGTCTCTCTTCAACCTTTGGCCTTGTGATACAAATGAATGACTCCATCTCATCTGAACCACAGCTCATATAAGATCTCTTAAAGAGAAACAGTAAATGCTCAGAGCTTTTTGTCTATCACTCATTTAATCAATTATTCATTTTTCATTCAACAAATAGTTGTGGATCACTCGTAACTTGAAAAGACAAATCTACACAGAACAATGTATGGTAGAGTCAAATTAGTTAATTCACAAAACATAGGAAGACCTCATGGGTGCAGGGCATAGTTCAGTGCTAGAGTGCCAGCATAGCAAAGTAAGGCCTTGGGTGTAATCCCTCATACTACACACCACCAAACTGAAAGATTTTTTAATCAGCAAATGAAACTAACTCTTCCTAGGTAAACTTTTAGGAGATAGAGAAAAGGAGAAGTTCAATGTCTGTAAGCCTCGGCTGCATTTGGATCAACTTTCATTAACTGGAAAGAAGCAGCCTGCACTATGATCATGACACAAGGCTGATTACTAATTAGATCTTAAAGGGCTGCTAGGGGAGGTTGTATAACAAGACTGCTGGGAGTTCAGGAATAGTCCTTAAACTCCAAACCAGGAGTTCCTGTCTGCTTTTAACCAATGAATTGGATAAAACAAGACTGAGAAGGATAATTTTTTTAAGCACCACATTTTTATTCAGGAATATGTGAAAGGGTCCATGAACAGAGGTAGGGAAAAGACATTTAGAGAGGAAAGAGAAGAAAGTGCAGAGACCTCCTGCCATGTGGAGGGCAGGAGGGGGGTAGAGAGCCCATGGGAGAACAGGGGTCTTCCTTTATCTCAGTTCAGCCCAGCTTACCAAAACAGGAACCTGGAAGTTAGGAGAGATGAACAGCCAACCATAAGAGAGTAGGTAAGTGTCTACTTATAATCTTATTGTGATGAGCTTTACCTTCAGGATCAGGTGAGGAGGCAGTGTAAGGGTTGACTGATTTGGGCTAGGCCACACATGATGCCAAGTTTTGGTGTTCAGCTTAACCTACCACAATGCCAGGGATAAAATTTAAATTCTAAGAAAGGGAAACTCCCTCCCAGGAGGGGCTCATGTTGATTATGGAAAAATAGGTCTAGGCAACTCCTTTATTCAAGAGATAAGGAGAGGAAAGATCCTTTTCTAGGTCTCTAGTAAAGTGGAGATTTCAAGGACAGACTTAAGGACATTTCTGCTTTTTTACCTTTAGGGTCCAGTCACCCAAAACTAACAAAGTTAACTGACTCCCTCAAATTTGGAATGTTGGTCCAGGGCCAAATAATCTTGGGCTATCTTTAAATGGCCATTTACTGCACACCTCTGTGTAACCTAACAATCTTCTGACTATTAGGAAAATCCTTCTAGAATATATGAACATAACCCCAGCTTCCCCCAACACAAAAAGTTAAGAATGCCATCATATTGCACCTACCCACCTGCTGTTTTCACCAGTGCCTTCATCTCTTTTTTTTTTTCTTTTATTTTCTGTTACTATAAAGGCTTTGTGAAATCAATCCCATGTTAGGACATGGGATTTGGGGCAACTGAAATTTGTTTTCCCAGGCTCTCTTACTCTTAGATGACAGCTATTTTGTGTGTGTGTGTGTGTGTGTGTGTGTGTGTGTCAACAGTTAGACACAAATATGCTGTACAATGTTGCTAACTGCTTTAAATTTGATTAAAATAATATATCAGCCCCTTGCCTCCATACAAACCAAATCAAATTTCCTTCAGATTTGATCACGAATGGAAAAGCATTACACAAAATACCCCTGCCTACTTCTCAGTTTTCATTGACTGACACACTAAATGACAGTTTCAAAACTGCTCATTCCTCTCTCTCCCTTAGTACTGCACATTTCCATTGTATCTCCCACTGTATATTTTGACAATACACACAGTAGAGGCAGGAACCTATGGTAAAAGGGCATCAGTCCAAAAAACTCTGAAGTGAGAAACATGGCCACCATGAAGTTTGAGCTGAGACACACAATCAGCTTCTCATCTCTACGCTTGTATTATTCAATCTCCAGTAAAATCTCTGTTCACAAGCCATAATGAAGACACAGCATGTGACTATTTAGCTACACACATGCCATACAGTAGAGGCCCAATAAAATGCACAGTAACCATTACTATTGTTAACACAGTATTTGTGGATACCAGCTCGGTGCTATGCATTGATTTATTCCTGGTACAAAGTGAACAAATAGGCAGCCCCTTGCCTCAACTCAAGGTTGATGCTCCTGAGATGGACTGAGTGCAACAAACCCAGGATGATGATAAGTACAAGCTGAAATTTTGAGGATCAGTAATGTATATCCTTTTTGTAGCAAATATATATTCACACTTAAATTGTCTTATTGTTTTAAAAAATTACCAAATATCTACAAATGAAACTAAAGTGTTAACAACTTTTTTTTTCAGTAATGGTAAAACTCCTGAAGGAAAATTTGTACCTTCCTATGTGTTTGAAAAAAAAAATCAGTAACTTTAATTTACAGTAGCCTGTCAAAAATTACTGCCTGCTTCCTTAATCTTAGTGAACGTTAAGTAAAAGCAAGGAAGTATCTATGATATTATACATATTTGTTGTAATGATGTGCTACATTAATAAAATCACATGTAGGGAGGCAACTAAACATGGTATAATTGCAATATGCAATTACATGAGCATAATTATGTAACATAAAGCAGACTTTACCCAACACGTCTTCTTACATGGACATATATTAGAATATAAATTTGTAAAAAAATTCATAACTTGAAGTAATATATTATTTTAATCAAAAACATTTTAGAAACTCTAGGTTATTAAAAACAGAAAATGATAATTTTCCAGACATCATTAATGAGAGGCAGAGCCGCCAGAAGTGTAAATTTGGCTAGATCTGAACCAGGAAAAGATGTCTACTTAGGCAATGACATCAGCCCTTGTCAGGGGCGAAAGCTTTTGGGGGCCTTTGGAGGCACAACCTGGCTTGGTCTTGGACGGCACCTGACAGCCTGCTAAGAGGAGCTTGGCTTAATGAGTTTCAGGAGGTAGTCCTGATTAGGCTATTTGCACATCATGCCCACAGGTTCTTGTCATAGACCAATAAATAGCTCCCTGATTGGCAAGGAGCTCTTTCTATATATTCTGTAGCATATCTGAAAGAAGAGAGATGATGAAGAGATATGAGCAATGAGGAATGAGGTAACAGGTATGGGGTATGAGCAATGAGATCTGAAAGAGAGCAATAAAGAGAGAATGCGCATTCTTCCACCCATAGTGGTGTATGTGTGTTTGTGTGTGTGTTTATCATTGCCCCTGCAGGTGGTGGGCAGGGACAAGTGGTGCCGAAACCCGGGACACACGTTCGTCAACCCACAGGCGGTGTGTGTGTGTGTGTATTTGTATGATCACTGCCCTCCACGAGACAGACGGGCAGTGATAAGCCCTTGCTCTTTGTGGGCCTGTATGGGCCTCTATCTGACATTATAATGACCAAATGGCTAATTTAAGGTCTCCTAAGTCCAATCATTTTACTCTCAGGTCAGCATCTCTCTATAGCATATTCCTGGAAACAACAGCATCACCAGGGAGCTTACTAGAAATGCAAAGTCCATATAGCCTTTGCTCACACCCAGGAGATCATAAAACTGTGGGGTGGAGGGAGGACCACAGCTTCCATGCAAACCAGCCTCCAAGTGACTGTATCCATGAAAGGTTTGTTGATCCCTGCTCTAGGTTAATGTAGTCAAAGCATCCAGACTGCCCATCTCCTATGTTAACCTTGAAAACAGGTGCAAAAATCTCCCTTTACCAAATGGTTTAGAAATCAGATCCATGAACTGATTATCAGAACACAATATGATTTGATGCTGTATTTGAACAACATTTCAACGTGTTTGTGCACTCTGCCATGGGTAGGTCATATCCCTGGCAGGGTGAAATGTTGCCAAGAGAAACACTAAGATTACCCCACTTCACAAGGGGAGAAGCTGGTTGGAAGGGGAGAGAACTTCTAGAAAGTCAAATGACTAATTATATAAAACAACATGTTTGCAGAAAACAAAATACTATAATCATCACAGTTTTAGATGCCTCAGAAAATAATCACCAGCATTAGATATAATCATATGTGTACATCTAGTCATGAAATGTCCTGAAAAATGACTGGGTGGCTAACTACCAAGCCAACCAGATGTGTGAATCAAAACCTACATATGCTCTTGACGATATCTAGTGAACCAGCCTCAGTGAAGTTCAGCCTGCACATACAAGGAGCCACTGATATATACTGTGATTCATTCAACTCTTTCAACACAGTCATATGACATATTTATGCACATGGTACTCAAACAGTATCCACAGCATTTCAGTTAATAACTTTTCTGGTTGAAGGTCTATGTCGCCTAATGCAAATTAAATCCTGCAGTGTTGTTTCAGAAACAGTGAAGGGAGCAGCGAGAGGACTGCAGGCAGGAGGACAGGGAGAGAAGAGCTGATGTTCAACAGAGAATTTCAGCAGGACAGTGATGGAAAGTCCATATGCTACAGTGGTATCATAAATTATGTTGGAACGAATGGTCAGGCCACAAAGGGGTTCCAAAAATAGGTAGAAACTGTTCACAGCCTGAAAACAAATTGCTTAAATTCCAATATGAGAAAAAAGTGTTCTTGACATATTTTTTCATGTGGCCACTACTGGGTAAAGCTGGGTCTACGGAGATGAAATACAGTATGCTTGGGCTTTGCATCTGTAAGTTGTTATTCCATCAAAATACTACGATGCAAAGAAATCTGCATGAGTCTGGTGCCTCTAGGCTTAAAGATTTATTACTAAGGAAAGACAAGATGAAGGATGGCGTGTCAGCTGGCCTGAACTCCGGGAATGAACCTGCATGTTGAAGAAATGGAAGCCTCAGGAGTCTTACCTTTTCTTCATCTCAGAGGTTTGAATCTGAGTTATATAATTATTGGTATATCTAAGAAGATATATTTAGTGAGAATAAAGGGACTATTATAAATCAAAAGCAAAGAAGCCCAAAGGGTTTCACCACTATTAACAAGTTCATTTTTCTTAAAGACAAACATTAAATCTAAAATGTTAAGAAATAGTTCTATGAATATTTCTCCTGGAAAGTGGAAAATACATAGAAGGCAGAAGATGAAACAGTGAGATGTTTGCGGTCTTTATTAAAAATGGCTACAGCATTGTCAAGACAATCAATCACCTGTGAGTTTCTAAATCTAATGATACAATACATAATTAGATGGTGCTTATAAATGAATATTCAACATCTAAAAGATGCATAAATCCAAAGGAAATATTGATTAATGTAATGAGAAAGACAAAGTGTTGGGAGGATAATTCAAATAGTACTCAATTTCAAATTTTGACAGATTTGCTCTAGGCATTAAAATATGAATACTATATGTGCCAACAATGTATAGTATTTGGATATCAGGTAATAATTTTGGATTAGTATTAATCCTAAATTAATTTTTTGTATTGTCTACCTTATCCGTGTGAAAATTATTAGGTAAGCTGCACTGGGCTAAGGAAACAACAAATATACTTTCATTCAACACAAGAAACTGCAATGGTGGAAAACACAGATTCAACTGGGTTTCAAACTGGATTAAAATCATGTTCTCCTTTAAGAAATTGTTTGTCATTGGTGGAAAATATCATTAACTCAGTTTTGTGAAGCAGAATGGCATTTGTATGTAGCTGTAAAGTAGCCTGAACCTTCCAAAGAGAGTAAAAATGTTACACTGAACCACAAGGAGAGACACAAGCAGTATAAAGCCATACTGTTCCACAGCAGGAAGTGATCAGACACCTGCCTAAAATGATGGACAGCTCTGGCCTAGTGAACAGACCAAAAAAAAAAAAAAATCCCATTTACTCTCATCCAGATGGGACCAACTGGACGCTTCAGCGCAAACAACTCATCCTTCTTCAGCCCTTCTTGTTCAGCTCTTGCACTGGCCCCAGCTGATAATGATGAATATCAAGGCTGCAGTAAAGTGGTGACAATGGAGGCTTGTTATAGCTGCCAGTCTTTCAGTCTTGTCATTATTACACATCGAAGATTTATTTGAGTTTATTGTTGTGCACAGGGTCCAGCCATTTGCAATTCATCACCTACTACGGAAAGTTCAAGACAGTGGATGAAGCTATAATTGCCACATCCACCTGCTTCTGGAAACTATGAGGTCACCAGCCAGGGCCACCTGGTTTTTGCTGTGCCCCAAAGTCACAGCAGCCCAGAGGAGAACAGTACATCTCAGTGAGTATACGTGAGGAAGCGTCTGAACCAGAGCAAGCACTGAGGCAAGTTCCAGGACAGAAGTAAGGAAACAGCTAGCTGACTAGCGGGCACCATGTGAGCATCAAGGCTTTCCAGGGAGTACTGCAGCTCCAGAACATAGAAACCCAACCAGACACATTTGCTCTATGGACGCAATCATCTGGAGTCAGAATCAAACAAGTCTGCAAACCTGCTTGAAAACGGGCAGAATACAGACTATGTGAATAGCAGGACTTTAAAAAAAAAGCAAGAGAGCTAAACCAAATTGAGAGGATTTTGCTTTAGGACATCAAATTTGGGATTTAGAATACTACAGCACTACTATGTTAAAAGAAAAAGTCAACAACAATCACTCACTACTTAAAAATGCCTTTTCTTCAATGTTTATTGGTATCAATTTTTAAAAGATAAAAATCTTTTTTAATATTTTCTCTGTAAAATAGCTACCCAGTATTTTTTGGAGCTTTTGCCTGAATTATGGACACTCAGGTTTTATCGCCAGAACTATACAGGGTCAGAGACTGTGTGCTCTTCCTTCCCCTAAAAGTACATGACTCACTCACCAGTTAGTGTGGTGTAGAGATGGCTTGAAAATTTATGACACTTCAATCTTTTCCTGCTTGATGCTATGCATTACTTACTTGCTGTCTCCTCGCTGCTAATGGATTTCTAAAACCAAGATTTACTGAGATAGGTGCTTTTGTTTGTGTCTTTAAAAAAAAAATCAGCAAAGTAAGGTGGAAAAAGGTAAGCCACCACCATAATTTCATATGGTCCCTCTCCCATTTTGGAAAAATGTCTGTATCCTGTTTTATTCCCCAGAGACTAATGGTATTCAATGGCTGTATTTTATAAGCTTACAGTGGAATCAGAGCTCTTAAGTGGGGAGTTTCTGCCTACATGTTCTTGTACCATATTATACATACTCTAATATTCTGCACTAAGTCTATAAAGTCAGGTCCAAGAGGACCATCTGCCCTGCTTTTCTATGACTGTTCAAAGGTTCTACACAAAATAGTCCATTTTACCTCTAAGTTTGGTCCTGCTTTAAATCTTACCTTGACTAATATCAGGGGAACCATAATGTCAGACAAGGAAATACTCATAACTAAGTAATTTCTTAAAAACATAGTAATGTAGTAAACATAAATGAAAAGCTCCTAACTGTCCTGGCTGTCACTTCTGGAAGGAGATGGGGAAGAGGGCACTGGATGCTAACAGCCCATCTGCCCTCTCCTCTCAGCTGACCAGCTGTGCTACAGGCTACAGTAAGGCTTTCAGCGGAAAAGCTGCAGACCTGGGAAACTAAGAAAATCCATGAAGGAAGTCTTCTCTACCCAAGCCATTTAGGAAACCTTTATAGTTCAAAAGAATCACTTCTAATTTTCTATCCAGCTCCAGTAAATAAAAGTACTTGTGACCAGAGAGCACAGCAACAGAGAAGGTGATGGGAATCTTCACCTTCCAGGCATCTGTGCCTGGTTTCTGCATTTCACCTGAACCAATGTCTACCATACAATATCCCACAAGTGATTTCGAGGCAGGTGAGGCGTTTCTATTATAGCCTTTTTTTCCCCCAGTGCTGAGGACCGAACCCAGGGCCTTGTGCTTGCTAGACAAGCGCTCATCCACTGAGCTAAATCCCCAACCCATATTATAGCCTCTTCACAGAGGGAAGAGAATGAGACTCAAAGAAAGGAGAGTTTTTCTAAAGTCACATAGCAACTAAGTGGCAGAGACAAATCTTAATCACAACTCTTTCTCTAGACTTTGAGTCACACTACATAGTCAACAGGCAACATGAAATCTGATGGCTCTCTCCTAATGTTGGAAGGACTTTTTTTTTGAGGTTCAGTAATAAGTTGACTTACAAGTTTGTATTTTCTCCAAAAGAGCTTAACTTACCCCTTCAAACATGTGTCAAAACCAATGAGACAGAATCAGAAACAAAAAAAATACAAATAAAACCTGGAATCCCATTGCTTAGCTCTTTTTAAAACTGTGAATTATAGTTTACTTGGCCGAGGCTGTATAACACCCAGAAACAGTTTAAGACACAGCAAGTCAAAATAAACTCTGGAGTGCTTACGTGCCCAGATCTCCACGCACCTGTCACACACTCACATCTTCCTACCCCTTCTTCCCTAGAGGCAACCATTACCCTGAATCTCCATCTATCATTCCTCCATTCTCTTTCCACCCATTAGTTATGACATCTGCATAGAAAACCTCATTGAGCTATGAATTATGGCTCCTAATGTTTGACTAAGCCCGACACATTTCCTATTGTGCCTTTTCTCCATGAAGTACCTGATATTGTCTTGTGCCCAATTTCTAACAAGGGCTGCTTTTCCTTTACAAAAAGCTTCTTAGTCTGTGGTTTGGGTGTGCACATGTGATTCATTATTGTTTAAAAATGTCAAGGTCTTGATTTTAATGTGGTTGAATTTAATGGATCTCTTCCTTTATGTCTAAAGGGTTTGGTTGTTTTGTCTTGGAACCTCCTATTTACCCCTGACTGACAAGTGCTATGCTCTTGCCTGCTGTTTGTCTTCAGTGTCCTGGGAATTAATCTGCTTATATGTGCCAAGGGGTTGGATTCCAATTTCACTCCTCTGTATGGGTAACTGATTGTCTCTTTCATCACTGATTGGTCACATCACCTTTGTCATGTCAAATGGTTTTGTGGATATTTCTTGTTTCTGTTCATTAGCTTATTTCTGAACCAGTATCACACCATCCACTACCATGCCTTTCATAATATTCTGAATTCCTAAAAAGTTTCACTACATGATATCATACTGTAAAAACAGAAGTAAACTTTATTACCACTTAACAAGTTACAGAGCTGAGGAAGACGTCAACCTCTAAACTGCTTCTGCATCAGGATCCATATCTTAAAATCCCAAACCACCGATTTTCTAATCCACTGACTCTTTAAAGGCACTTTTGTGTTATCTCACCAACCTCCTATTTATATTGATACCAATTCTTTATAACAGCTTTATATTATTGTGAAGGAAGCAATAATTTTAGAGTCATGTACATACAAAATGATTATAAACAGGACTATAGAAAGACTGGTTTCACAGCCTTGAACAAATCAATTGCCTTTCAAAAACAGTAGTCATATCATGCCTACAGTGATATTAACCACTGCCTTGAAGGATTTCTGTATAAATATATTTAAATACAGATACAGAATATATCTAAATTTATTTAAATACTTAAAATCATGTTTAACATATAGTAGGCACTACATAATAAAACTATTTTAACATTTAATAGAGATGAACTCATGTATCTTTTGCCAGTAAGACTTAGTTTACCATCACATTAAGCAAAAATGAAATCAAATATCAGATGTATAAACTGTATGCTGTTCTCAATGCATACATCCAAGTGGCTAACCTTAGAAGCCACCAGCTATCCTGCCATCTCACTCCTGTCTTTAACATCCAGGATTTACAATATAAAATTCTGTTATTTTTCTGTGTTTCAATTTCCCACATTCCTCATCATCAAAACTTAAAAGTGTGGTTCTTAGAGAATACCACACAGAAGGCCATAATGAGAGAAAGCCCAGGCAGGTTTAGAAGTCACCCTACTCCTCTTTCCTTCTCTTCAGTAAACTGTAGTTGGAGGGACTCAAATATGGTCCCCCAAGCCCACTAAGTCCCTCTGAAGCAGATGTCTCCCTTCAGGTCCTCTCCATGGACATTCCTGATCACATTCCTTATGCTTGGTGACGGCACTGCTTTTCACCCTCCACACCGCCTCAGTAGCAGTGTGGCTATAACAACCCGTGTGGGTTTTTTTTTTTTTGAGTCAGGGTCTTGCTATATATTCTAGGCTGGTCTCAAAATAGCAATCCTCCTGCCTCTGCCTCCACAGTGCTAAAGGCATGCATCATCATACACTGATAAACAATTTTAAATCATACCATATCTTCTCAATATTATAGTAAAATGCTACAATAAAAAGTACAATTTTTTTATAGTTGACACAGAGGTCACATGAGGGAACTACATGAGAGGTCTCATCACATAGTTCTAATTAGAGGTATACCTCACACTGTACCATGGGCCCCAACTCATTCTAAAACCCAAACATAATATGTCTCAGTTAAAACAAAATCCTTCAACAGGATTGAGGAATGCTCTGACTGGACATTTGAATGCAGACCATTTATCCAAAGTGTCTCTGCATCAAACTCCAGTTTATAATGTCCACTGAAAGCTGGCCACTTGTCTTCCCTGATACTCTTGCCCACTTCCCAGGTACCCTTTCTTCTATCCATAAAAGGACTCTCAAACATAGGCTGGCCCAAGGGTCTAGAAAAAAAAGTCTAAAAACTGAAAACCAAGTAGAGTGAAAGGACCAGACGGTAAAAGTCCAAGGAGTCCAGGATTGAGTACGAGTGAAAGAGAAAGACAATGAAGAAAGAGAGTAACTAGTGAGTGAGAGAGAGGAAACAGCCCCAATCCAATTCAGGGGAAAACCAGTCTGACTGGCAGAAGACAGCCAGCCAGTGAGAGCCAGAGCCCAAGACCAAGTCAGCACCCACCAGGAGAGATTGAGGCACACAAGTCCAGAAGAGAGAAATTTCTAAAGTCCTCTCTGTCTCTATCAGCCCTATGCACAGGAATGCCTTCTAGTCTTCCCCTCCTCATTTCTCTGGTCATTCCTGCTTGTCTTTCAAGGTTTAACTGACACAAACTCTGCTCTAGGAGCTTCTACATCCTCACAGGAAGTGTAAAATGCATGCCCTTCCTCTCTGCACCAGAGCTGTACCCCTAACACCATCATGAGCATAGCAGCTGGCTGTGGAATTCACATTCAATGTTAATTCCATAGGAACGTCTCCCCCTCATTGATCAGAGTCTGGCACATAAAAGAGCTCAATAATGTTAAACAAATGAAGACTTCGTGTTTCCATTTCTCCAACGAATATCTTCCAAATAGAAACACTGTCAATTCTTAGCTGTTATACACACACCCATCAAATTTACAGCATCATGATCAGAACTCAGCCATTCCAAATACCATTCCAGTCAACATGAACCTGTTACACACATGATTACACAATCATGTTGAATCAGACATTCTGAATATAGCAGTTACTATGACCTCCAGCCCTACACATGCCTCTCTAGAGCAGATTCCAACTCCTGCAGTTCTGAGACCCAGGCTGAGAACTGCACCAAGGAGTGCTCTGTGCACTGCAGATGTTTGCAGCCTCTCTAGCCTCTACCTGAGAGAAACAGCTGGGACCCTTCTCTATTGTAACAGCTAGGAAGAGCTGACTGTCTCCCACATTGCAGAAATTGCTAAGGGTTAAGAACCACTGATTTACATGGCATGGGTTTCATTTTCCTCAAGTACTGAAGTTAAAAGTTCTCATTTTCACTTCTCTGGGACAACTCCATTTTAAGATCTTAAAACCTAGCAAAGCCTACGGTCATGACACTTTTACAGCATCCACGAAAAATGTTCATTTAGTTTAAGCTGCACTTGAAGAGGTCAGAGAATACTGGAAAGCTGAAAAGCTTTGCTAACAAGAGCAATGACATTTACTTTTGAATAAAATAAATGTATTATTTGAATATTCTCTGTAGTTTTTTGGAATGCTGTTGTGTGTACCATGTAGGCAGAATCAGAGAAGACATTAAAAATTACAGCTCAACATGAAGCTCCATAACTGTATCCACCACAAAACTAAACAGTTATCATGAGCACCCCAACTATGCTGACAGAAGCGGCAGAGAGCATTAGAACTAAAGGCAGTGTGCACTTGTTCCTTCCGCTTTCAACTGCACAAAAACACTGCGTGTTTTGTTTGTTTTCAGTTTTTTTGTGTCAAGTTGACTTTAAAAATCCTCTCACCACACACTGCTATGTTCTCTTCTGCCAATATTCCCTTGCCCAACTTTACTCTGAGATAACAGCAGTCACCCAGAAGGCCACAGATACCTGAAAGGCATCCCTACAGACCAGAAGTCCAGAAAAGGGACATTATGTATCCTTACCCCAAGAGGGGCAGGGAGGTCATGTGGCCACGCAGATCACAGACACTTATTATTTGGGAGGACAAGGCCAGGTCAACTGAGCCAAAGTACCTTCCTGGGCACCTCTGTGGACAGCAGCAAGCTTTCAAGAACAGCTGACTCCTCCCCTCAGGAAATGGTCCAGCCTGGGGTTATTGAGCACCTATATTGAATTTTGAAGAATATACTTTTTTGATAGGTAAATTGAGTTCTGAACACCTGTCCACATGTCTCTTGATCATGAAGTACCATGGTACAGGAAATATGTAACTAGTGCCCTAGTAGGCAAGCTCAACTCTAGCAATCATGGGTAACCTGGAAGTGCCCCAGTTTGGGGGAAGAAATGCATGTCTTGCAAATAGAAATTCCACTGCAATTCCATAGGATGCTGCCTCTGCTCTGCCTTACAAGCAACATTAGGGTGCTACCATCACAAGCAGATATAGATAGAGCCACAGGAATGGCTTCCAGAGGGGAGAAGAGATGATCTTGAATCTTTATGCAATGGAAAGATCTTGCTCAGAACCCAAAGCTGAGTCATTTTGACTTCTGCAGGCTAGATTCCTACTCTCTTAACAACTCATGAGAACAAAGGCTTCATGGAATACAGCTGAAAAACTACCAGGTGAGCGTTACACCAGTCCAGAAGATGAATGGAAAATAAGAACACCAAGAGCAACACCAGGAGCTGGGAAGGAAGAGATCCATATGGGAACCACGATTCTGCGCTCTAGGGTGCTCTAATATGAAACAGGTTGCTCTGTTCTATTCAGTAACAACCTGAGGACAGACGTGTGCCTAAGCCACATGCTTTGGTTAGTAATAAAGGAGCAACTGAATGGCAAAGTGACCCTAAACAAGTCACACAGCTCCTTACAAGTCAGGTGCCTTACTTCCTAAGAGGAGACAGTCAACCTTATGTGGTTGTTGTAAAGGCAACTAGATAGTTGGCATTTAAAGAAACAGTAAAAATCAGGTAGCCCTCCTTTTTCCCAGTATTGAATTTGAAAGTCATTAAAAGTGCTACAGGGCAGGTGACTGAGCTCAGTGACAGATCACATGCCAAGTATGCATGTGGCCCTCAGTTCTAACCCTAGTACAACGAAACAAAGAAACCAACAACAAAAGGTACTATCAAATATCTGGCACTGTTATTACTTTATGACGCTCACTTTTGTTAGTATTGCTGTGGGCAAATGCTAACTTGCTGTAGATTGTACTGAACCCCACCTTAGATAACACAGTCCCCACTCCTCTCATCCTGAGTTCCAAACTGCAGCTGTCCAACAAGTATGTGAAATGTTCCTCCCTACCTGCCTTGTTTAAAAGCCCCAGGTGAATTCCTCTGTAGGGTTACTGGTCCAATGGAGTGATCAGTAGTCCCCTTCTCTGAGCTTGCAGCCATACAGCCGTCATTGGTCTTTTCCTTGATATAATAAATTGTATCTAGCACTTATTCAGGAACATAAAAAATTACAGAGCTCCTCCTGTAGAGCTCACTTACTGGGGGCTGGAGAGATGGCTCAGCAGTTAAGGTACTTGATTCCCCAGTACCCATGTAAACTCAGATGCACAAGGAATAGAGGCCCTGCACACTCATATTCTCTCAATACATACCTATACATACATACATACATACATACATACATACATACATACATACATACTTTAAGAAAAATTACAGACCAGTAGTTATGTGTCCGATCCTTGGACCATTTTCTGTTGTATGTGTGCCCATGTGTGCACAGAGGCCTGAGGTTGACATTGGTGTCTTCACTGATCACTCTACATTATTTATTTAGGCAGGCTCTCACATGAACCTAGAGCTCCTGCCTTTGCCCTGGGTCTAACATCTCTACTTCCCAAGAGCTGGGATGGCAGGTGAGCCACCACACCTACCAAGCATTTATGTGGGTGCTAGAATCAGGTTCTCAAGTTTGTATGGCAAGTGCTTTATTGTCCATAACTCTTAGAACATTTAACAGAAAATACCATGTATGATATATAGCACCTTCTTGTGGATGGATGCCAAAATCAGTAAGATTGGCACCTTCTTCTCTAAGAAATACTATGATGGTCAGGAAGGAAAGCTTTGTAGGCTAACAGTCTTAGACATCTCCACGAATGCAATCAAATATTACTTGGATTAGTACTAATAAGTAAGGTATGTTTTCCTATTACTTTTAAGTATTCCTAACATCCAAAAAAGTATAAACTTCCAGTAAATGAGAAAAAAAACATTAACTTTTGGTTGAACATAACTATAATGGTCTACAAGATAAAAAATCTTTCTCTTTAACTACAGCACACAGTTGTGTCAGGAGACTGAAAAGAAGGCTTTAAGGAAGTATGTGTAACAAGGTAACTTATTCTACAATAATTTACAGTAAGTAAAAGTGCTGATCCTCCACAGTAGGTCTGGGGTGGCGGGGACAGGGAAGAGGGAAATAGGTGACATCAACACATTATTCGTTATTAAGTGTATCTAATTATGGATAATAAAATTTTTAAAAAGTGCTGAGTTACACAAGGAATTTAAAGTTTCCATAGCATCTTACTTGAAGTCTGATAACAACCCTCCCTTTAAAAAAGGCAGTTTTGGTTGTTTGCAAACTGAGCAAGAGGACTGATGATGGCCATATCTAATCAGTTGTCACCTTGCAGCTCAATTAGCCCTCATGTAAAAACGAGGCATGTAAGGAGAAATGAGGTTTTGACATTATCTCTGCCAGCAAGATAATTACACAGCCTTCATTTAACAGTAGGGCAACACTACAGTAGCAACAAATTAACTCAGCTCCATTTGCAATTCATGGTGTGTTTTCTCGTTTAATACCATTTGTCTTACCCCAAGTGAACGTTTCCATTAGTTTTCTTCAGCACAGCAAATGCTCAGTTTGACTCCACATAACACTTCAATTCCAAGTGTACCTTCCAGAAACTCAGGAAGCAAACTCAAAGTCTGACAGAATGTCCCACATTATTTGGTTCTAGTTCAGTTATAGCTTTCTCTGTTTACTGACAAGGAGTAAGCAGTGTATCTGTGCAGAACAATCAAGGACAAGAAATTCAGCAGCTTGTGGAGGAATAGGTTTATTTGACTTAATTCGGACTCGAGGGGAGACTCCATCATGGCAGGGAAAATGATGGTATGAGCAGAGGGGTGGACATCACCTCTGCCACAGCACTGCAAACAGTGGCAGGAAGGTGTGCCAAACACTGGCAAGGGGAAGCCGGCTTATAAACCCCCATAAGCCCGCCCCCAACAACACAGCTCCAGCTAAATTCTAATTCCCAATCTGCCCTAAGCTGGAAATTGATCATTCAGAAAACACTCATTTGTTTGTGGGGACACCTGGATTAAACCATGACAGTTACCCTAAAAAGGCAACTTTGTTATCTCATGCATTTTTGTATACAAATTTTACATTAAAAACTTTCCCTTAGCTTGGGTTTAAATGCCACCCTCTTCACCAAAATCAATTGAGAAGACATGATTGGGAAGAGCGTTCAAGGCAGAAGAAAGTTGGGATGCTCTAAGCAGAGGAAAAAACAATAAAAGGACTGCTCAGCTTCTATATTACACTGCATATGCCAACCATGAAATCTTACCTTTATGTCTCAATACAACTGCTAACTTGACTAATAATTTACTACTTGCGATATCTCTAACTGACTTAGACCTACTCTCAATACAAGAGGCCTGAATGATTCCAAAGACCTCAAGATTCCAAGAAGTTCTTTAGTCTAAGAAGACTTAAATCTATACATAAGATACTGATCTTTAAATACACAAATGAATAAAAATACATTTTTTATAAATGATGTATAATAATAGGCAGAGGGAAAATTTTAATGAATGAATGTAGACATATTCTTGAGTAGGGGAAATCAATTCTTGAAAATAAGCCACCATTCTGCATGATATTTAAGGATATCTCTGAAGAAAAACCACAATACTTTCCAGGAGTTTTGTCTTATTTATCACAATTGAAGGTAGCAACACTAATCATGGGACACTGCATGGCTGCACAGGCTACAACAGTGGTCACAGGACATGCATGGCTGCACAGGCTACAACAGTGGTCACAGGACACTGCATGGCTGCACAGGCTACAACAATGTCCACAGGACACTGTATGGCTGCACAGGATAGAAGAGTGACAGTGATCACAGGAAACTGCATGGATGCACAGACCACAATAGTGTTCACAGGACATTGCATGGCTGCACAGGCTACAACAGTGTTCACAGGACACTGCACGGTTGCACAGGCCACAACAGTAATCACAGGACACTGCATGGCTGCACAGATCACAACAGTGTTCAAGGGACACAGCATGGCTGCACAGGCCACAACAGTGATCACAGGACACTGCACAGTTGCACAGGCTACAACAGTGGTCACAGGACACTGCATGGCTGGCTGCACAGATCACAACAGTGGTCAAAGGACACAGCATAGCTGCAGAGGTTACAAAATCGCAGAATGGAGAATATACAGTTGCAGACATCTCACACATTTTCACTGTTCAACACTTGCTGTAACACCATAAACTAGCAAAGTGTATATGCACAAAACATGAAGTTTCTTTTTTTTTCTCCTTAACACATTAAGTTTTTCTTCTCCTTAACCACTGAGACAATTTAGCAGTATTTCCACAAGCCCAGGTAACAAAATATTCTAATGAATACACTTAAGCTCAATTTATGTGATGGTTAAGTTTTGTTGTCAACTTGACCTGTTTGTTAATCTTGGGTGGGTCTCTTATGCTGTTTACAGGAAGGTGGCCCTTGCAGTAGGGGGCAGGATGTAAGGAGGCTCAGGTAGCTATAAAAGAAAAATTCCTTTCTAGGAGGCCACTGCAGGAAGGAAATTCCAAAGACTCAGGAAGAAAACAAGAAAGGATTGCAAGACCCCACACCCTAAGGCTATATAAAGGGGAAGGAAATCTCTCTCTCACCTCCTGCCTGTTTTGCCAGCATGTATATGGTGCTGGTGATGATTTTTCTCTCTCTGCTTGGACCTGTGAAAGGAGACCAGGCTCTTTTGCCATTATAGAACTTCCCCTGGATGTAGCTTCAAGAAATCCTTCCTCCCATAATTTTGCCTGGTTGGTTTGGAGGTTCATCCCAGTGGCGTGTGGCTGACAAACACAAGTTTTTCTACCAGTGTGGGATGATATTGCTGAGATGTATCTGACTATGAGGATTCTGATCTTCTGGAACTTGTGTGCTGGAGGAATGGACATGGACTTGGTACTTGCAACTGAAGACACCTTCCAGAGTGGTAAGCCAAATTTTATAGACTATTCTGGTGAGAATTTGAAAATGCTAAGTGCAGAGAGAATTGTATCTAGAGGCTTGACTTTATGAACTTTCTAAGGGGAAGGAGAGACTGCAGAAAACTTTATTGGAACTGTGTAACTAGAATAAGGAGTGAAAGTGTTTTACTGCTCATTCCCAGAAAGTTTTATCAAGGTTTAAGTAATGGACTGATATGATTGGCTAGCAATATGGAACTGAGAATTTAAGATTTAAAGTTGGAAAAATTCAAGTAAGTATAACTGGCACAGAAACTGGCCTTAGCTTACTGAAGCTGCTATTGTCAACACATTAGCAATCCTAAAAATGATGGCCTAACTACTCTACATTGAAACAATGGAAAGGATACTTGAGGTATTTCCACCCAGATAGGACTCAATGATAGACTTGCCATCTCTCTTTAAAGGAAATATCTGAAAAGAAGGAATCTGCTCTTCATGGCCCAGGTTTACTTCATCTCTGAATTAACAACATGGCTATGTCCAGCATACTTGGTATTGCTTTTGGAAGCATAAAAAAAATGCATGCAGAATGGGTCATGAAATGAACACGGTTCCAAGAGCCACTGCTGGCTCTTGGAACCATGTTCCAAGAAATATGAAATAGAGTATGAAGTCACTCAAAGGTCACTGAAGAGACTGGAAGATGAGACTTTGGTTTGCAATGGAGATCCAAAGTTGTTGGAGTATACTAGGACTATGCAATGGGCTACAATGGAGCACTTTTGGCTCTGGTTGGAAGTTTTCCCCAGCTACTCAACCAACCAGGAGGGGCAGAATTGGAAAATCCAGAAGCTGTCCGTCACTAGTTGTGATATAGGACTTGTACTACAGATGTTGATGTTTACCTAATGGTTGTTGAGTTTGCATTGGCCCATTCTTTCATTGTTATGCCTCACAGCAGTTTTATTTACTCTGTGCCATTATAAGTTAAAAGCAAGTAACTTGTTTTGATTTTACAGAACTCACAGTTAGATCTTGCCTTGTGCTAGGGGGAAATTTTGTGTTGCCTGTTGTATGTGTGATAGTTATAGCATGTTAGACAGAATTAAGGTCTGGTTACTCTATTTATAAATAAATAACTATGCTATAAGGAGATATGGTTCAATGGAAGTTGACAAAGGGTCATGTGATGGTTAAATTTTGTTGTCAACTTGACCTGTTTAGTAATCTTGGGTGGGTCTCTGATGTTGTTTATAGGAAAACCCTTTCAGTGGGGGATAGGATATAAGGAGGCTCAGGGAAGCTAGAAAAAAATAATCCCTTCCTGGGAGGCCAGTGCAGGAAGGAAATTCCAAAGACTCAGGAAGCCAACGATTATGGGAAAGGGTTGCAAGACTCCACTCTAGGCTATATAAAGGGAAAGAAACTGTCTGTCTCCCTCTATGCTACCTGGCTACTGGTGCTTGTCATTCATCTCTTCATCATTATTGGCACAAAGGTTCCTCAACCTTCCAGCCTGGACTGAAGACCAGAGGCTCTCCAAGAAGCCTTTAGGACTTGAGTGCTGGATGGGACTGCTGAGGCATCCAGCCATGTGGACTGAGCAGTGACCTGTTCCTTGACTCTCAGACTTGCAGACTGCTATTGTGGGGCTGCCATGAGTTAATCCAATAAATACCCCCTTTTTAAACTACAATTCATTCTGTTGGTTCTGTTCCCTGAGTAATACATTAACAAGAATATTAAAGTCCTATAGTTTTCCATGGGGATCAATCCTTTGTAATATCTACAAAATAATTTCCTTTTTTAAAACTTTTTATTGATAGCTTCCATAATTGTATAAGATAAACCATTATGATTCCCTCACCCCTCCCACATATTTCTTCCCCTTCTCAAATAGTTGCTGTTTTGTTTCAGTGTCATCATCTTCTTATTATGTGAAAGTATTATTAGACACCTGCAAAATCATGAATATAAAGGCTGTTTTGTTTCTGTAAGCTTTACTATAAAATGATTTCTAATGAGATAAAAGAACCAGAATGTGCTACTTCTTATAAAAGTACCGTTGAGTGAAACTTTCTTCTCAATACATTTATTTTATATGCTAAACATTCATTTAGCCTCAGCTCACATAATTTAATAACAGAAAAAAATACAACTAATAAAGATAACACTAAGTTAAAAAGCCCTGTACCCTTGGTTTTATGAACTGGATATTCAAGGGTAGAGAGGGTAAGCTGTCTTCGATGTTAGATATTCTATCTTTACTTCTAAAATATTCGTTACAATCGCAGGTGTAATTTTTTTACACTGAAATAGTTAATTACACAAAACGATGACAGATGTGGCATTATACTTTTCTCATAGAGTCTATACAAATCAACATCTGGACACAGTTATGAATGGTGTCACATCCACTATGTAGAAGACTATTTCACCAACTCAGTTAACAATGAAATGTAGAAAAGCATTCATTCCCTTGTTTGTATACCTTTATTAGTCATTTAACTCGTTTGAATACTTTGTGTATGATCAAAAACAGCATGTTTTCAAACGTGATACAAAAAGGAATTCTTACAAAAGGATTATAATTTATTTTACAAGTATTCTAAATATGTAATAAAATATCAAGATTTGATATTTATATTTAATACCACAGCACATAGAAATCATATAAACTATTTTGATATTATAAGAGTTTTACTCCTAATAAACCTCACAATTCTTTCTAATGCTATGAAAACACATTTGTTTCAGTTGCAAAAAGGGGTCAGAAGATTAGGGTTTTAGATTCATCATAGGTTATTTTTTCAGGGAAACAATTAAAAACTAAAAGAATTTTTTTGAAAAAAATTACTTATTTGACAGAGGAGGGGGAAGGAGAGAGAGAGAAAAGAGAGAGAGAGAGAGAGAGAGAGAAAGAGAGAGAGAGAGAATGAATTGGTATATCCAAGGCTCTTGCTACTGCAAAGGAACTGCAGATGTATGCACTACTTTGTGCTTCTGGCTTTTTTTTTCCCCCTGTGGCTACTGGGGAATTGAACCAAGACTGTCATACTTTGCAAGCAAGTGCCTTTAACCACTGAGCCATGTCTCTAGCCCCTAAAAGGGTTTTAAAAAATTGTTATCACTGCACAGCTATATACCCTGAGCATCACACACACACACACACACACACACACACACACACACACACACACACGCACACAAAATACAGCTACAGACCCTGAGCATCATATAGCAAATGTACCTCTTGGCTGCATCAAGCAATCAAGAATATTCATCTTTATCTTCAATTTATCACATGTAATGCTGCCTATATCTACAATAAACCATAAAGCCAGAAAAAGAGAACTGTAGTATTTGAAATGCAAACACCTTACCTTGGATGGATCTCAATGAAAATTATACTTCTTTACATCCAATCTGCTTTCTGAACATCCACTCACAATGCAGAAAAAAAATGCTTACATGTAATGATTAATTATGTGTGATGATACATGCACTTAACACTGATGATAAATCTGTGTAAGCTTTTTGGTTTTAAATACTAAAGAATACCTATAATCGTTCACCAGGTAATTCTATTGAAGTAATCTATTCTAAGGAAAAAATTATATGGTGTGTCATGTATCAAGGAAGGAAGACCTTTTGATCACAAGAATGTTCATCAGAACATTACTTATGATGGTGTAAACAGGAGAACATAAACACAGGGTAAACATTACATCTATAGACACAGTTCTAGAAATCATTAAAAGTCTGTGATTATCATCATATATAACATGTTAAGTCAAAAAGGCCTCTTGATGAAGATGTGTACATCCAGCATTCATTCACCCAACCCTAACTTTGCATTTCTGACATTGTCAATGTTCTGGTCATAAGCATGAGGCTTGGTTTAAAACAAATATGCATCTTTGTCTCAAGGAACAAAAAGATTCTAGCAAGAGAACATTTAATTAAAAAAAAACATACCTGGCAGATAAAATGAATAATGTGGGGGGGGGAGCAAAAGAAATGAGAGAAAGTACCAGGGCTGGAGTAGTATAGATTTTAAATAGTCAGCAGGTGTCTAACAGGCAAGGAGCACACAGTGACAGAGCACTGCAGGCAGGGAGAAGCTACACTAGGACATGGAGGCAGGTGCTGATGGAGAGAGTAAGTGAAGAGACAAGGAGGAGGTGAGGATGATGGACAGGAGGGCTAGGGTCTTCTCTTGCAAGCTACCCTAGGACAGACTCTATTCTAGTGAAGAGTTGGAAGCCAATGCAGAGTTGGAGGAGGGAGACCCTCAGGTGGTGGGAATGATTTTTTCTCAGTCGCTATGGTTGCTATTTTGAAAACAGACCATAGGATATCAAAAGAAAACTCCGCAGACATGAGATGGTGTCAGGAGGAGGAGGTGGAATAGAAGGTGATTAGAAGGGTCTGTCCTGGGGCTGGAGAGATGGCTTAGCAGTTAAGGCACTTGTCTTCAAAGCCTAAGGACCCAAGTTCAATTCCCTAGAACCCTCCCAAAGCCAGATGCATAAAGTGAGGCTTGCATCTAGAGTTCATTTGTGGTGCCTGGAAGCCCTGTCATGTCCACACTCAATCTCTCAATCTCTCAATCTCTCAATCTCTCTCTCTCTCTCTCTCTCTATCTCTCTCCCTCCCTCCCTCCCTCCCTCCCCCCCTCCCTCTCTACTGTTGCAAATCAATATTTTTTTTTTTAAAAAGAGGGGATCTGTTCTGAAACACACTTGAAGACAGACTTGGTAATATTTGCTAACGCATCCAAATGTTCTGAGAGGAAGTGAGGAATGAAGATCACTAACAATGGGATCACAGGTATTTCATATTTGAAGGAAAAAGTACAGGAGGAGTATTGGTCAAAACTTAATACAAGACTAGTCCAAATGATGACTGGAACAAATGAGGCTTTAGAATACATATGTTTCATTAGGTAATATGATATTTGATTCAGATAAAATTGTTAGAAGGAGCTAAATGAAAAAGGGGTATGTTACTCTACTTAAAATAATAAAAACGAACTCTTTCATTAAGTGTGAATGAGGAGGAGAACCAATTTTTTTTGAAGCCTGTATGCATGACAATTAATTAGAAATGTACAGAGTTTAAAAATACATACACTAAAGAGTGAACACAAACACTAGAAACAAACTCACTGGAACATCCTGAGAAAGAAGTAGAATGAAAACCAGAGCTCACTGGGAAACACTAAGGGCAAAAGCACGTGACTCTAATTTATTTGTGGCAATGTTCAAAGCAAGAAGATGATAGCGAGATAGAGATTCACAGAGAGATGGTGTGGATGACAAAGACAGACCTTCACATAAAATACTCCTATTGTAGAATCAGCGATTTACTCTCGCTTAGCTGCATCAGTAAATGGTTGGTTAAGAACATTTACCTTGAACAGGTACTCTGATCCATAAATAAGATCACAAATGCAATGGCTGACAAGCTTGTGAAGGGACGTTGGTGTTCCTTTCCCTTCTCCTACTCCAGTGCTACTGATTCCGTATCTCTAAATCAAACCTGAGGCTCATTTTCTTTGTAACATGTTAACAGATCTACAAAGTTATGATAGCTCATGTTATTTTAAAAAAGAGCTTATGAGGTTGCACAAATAGAAAATTACTCACTGGAGTTAAATGGGTTTACCAAGAATGAATTCTAAAAGGAAATATCATTTATTTTATCAGCCAGGGTACTTACCACAAAAGGAAGATGGCACACAAGATGAATTAAAAACTTCAAAATATGGGTTGGAGACGGCTCGATGGTTAAAGGCTTGTGAAGTTGAAAGCCCTAGCTTGATTCCCCAGTCCTCATGTAAAGCCAGATGCACAAAGAGGCACAAATGTCTGGAGTTCCTTTGCAGTGACAAGAGACCCTGGCACACCCATTCCCTTTCTCTCATAAATCAATGGATAAACAATTTTTTTTAAACTTCAAAAAGATATCTGACACTTATTGCATCACTATGAACTGTGGCTGGCTGAGGGTTTAAGTTGGGGAAGTAAAAGTGGAACAAACTGGAGCAAGGAAAATTGACTAGCAGATTGGAATGAATTCGTACAGAAGTTTCCAGGGTGGGGTATTCATTCTTGTATTATTCAATTTAATCAGCATTGTTTTAAGTATTGGAATGTGTAAAAAGTAGTGTTTCTTTTAGGTGACAGAAAAAGGACTCATAAGAAAATCCTGACAGGTTAAAATTCAATATTCATTAAAAATATTACTAAGGTTAATTCATGTACTTATTGCATGCACATGCACACACACTGTTCTAGAGAAAATGAGAATTTCTAATGTGATCCAAGTTTCATAAACTACAGGTTTTTAAGTATAAATTAAGTATACAATATAATGTCAGTCTAAATCCAACATGTGATATAACAAGCCTTTCCCCTTGCCCCAAGGAATGATGCTAAGGTGTTAGAGAATATCTGGTGCTCTCTTGGCAAAAGAAGACAAATATCCAACAATCCAACAGTACTTCATTTCTGGACAATGCACTTAAAGGACAAAATCAGCCAGAAGGGGGAGGTGGAATTTGGAAATGCATGCAAAATAACTGCAAAGCAGATCTAGGGTGAAAGCCAGGGTGTGAAAGGGTAAAGGATTCTCAGTGCACTGCCCACTCCCTACATCACCTGACACCATGTCATACTGGTTTGATGGATGAAGATACAGGCATATCTAGAAGAAGTCCACAAATTGACTTGGGTTTTGTGAAAGGAGAATCTAATGTATTCTGTGTAATTCTAGAAGGCAGTCTTATTTTGAAAGTAAATTTCATGTTATTAAAAGTTTGGAAATAAAAGTAAAGTTTAAAGCCGTACCATAACCATGCAGTTTCCACTAAGGCTGGACACTAGGGCAATGCCATCAAAAGCAACTTCAAAAAAAAGAAAATTATACAGTTTGCAGAAAAATTGATGAAACTGGAAATTATTATTTTAAGTGAAATGACCCAAACTCAGAGATAAATGTTTTCTAATAAGTGGGTCCTAGCTTTTATACTTATACTTATCTATCTATATATATATATATATATATGCCATATTTTTTATATATATATACACACATATGTATTTAATATATATTATATACAGGGGATATGTATATATGTATAAAATGTGCATATATATATTTTTTACACACACATACCTATGTTTGTATGTGTGCAAATGTACAGAACATAAAACTAAAAAAGAGGCCCACCACAAGAGGGGACAAAGAGGCATTGAGGAAGTGGGGAGGGTAATAGAACACATTGGACATGATATCAGAAAAAGAAAGAATGGGCAACAAGTCAGGAGGAAAACCAGCAAACTCAGATTATGTTTGAAAATATCTTAACAAAAGTCAACACTAAAGCTGATGAAGAAAATAAGAAATACTCAAAGAGAAAAAAACAACTTTAAGTTGGGTGTGGTGGCGAAGCAGGAGCATCTCAGGTTCCAGGCCAGTCTGGGCCACACTGAGATCTAGTCTCCAAACAATCAGGAACAACTTCAGGATGGATCTGCCCTTTCTGGACTTCATGGATGTCCAGCATTTGCAGAACACTACTAGTCACTATGCCAATGCTGTACAATCCCTTTACCCACACAGCAGCCCCGATGAGGAAACAGGATCATGTGCTCTCATTAAAAACTAAAATGAGGGCTTGGAGAGATGGCTCCGCAGTTAAAGGCACTTGCATGACAGCCTAATTTCAATTCCCCAGTCTGCACGTGGGTCCAGATGCACTAAATGGTGCATGTGTTTGGATTTTGCAGTGGCAGGAGGCCCTGGAACACACTTACTCTCTCTCTCTGTTCTCTCCTCTCTTCTCTCTCTCTCTCTCTCTCTCTCTCTCTCTCTCTCTCTCTCTCTTTCTCTCTCTCCCTCTCTCTCTCTGTCTCTCCTTTCTCAAAAAAGAGAGGGAGAGAACAAGGGAGGGAAGGAGGAAAAACAAAAAGCTAAAAGCCAGGTGTGGTGGCACATGACTTTAGTCCCAGAACCTGGGAGGCTGAGACTGGAGGACTGTCATAAATTTGAGGCCAGCCTAGGACTACAGAGTGAGTTTTAGGTCAGTGAATGAGTTTTGCGGTAGAGTGAGACCCTGCCTTGGGGAAGGGGCAGCTAAAATGATCTACCCAAAGTAGTAAGAACCCTTTGTCACCAGTCTTCCTGATTCTTTATTGCCTAGTTTTGCGATTCTAGCTGTGCATTATAATCAGCAAGTCTCTTTTAGGAAAAATGTCTGGTCATAGCCTGCTGATGTTCTGATTAAATTAGTTTGAGATGAGGCTAGGTACTGAGATTTGTGAAACAACTGAACATATACGCATGGTTTTCTTAAAGAAAAATCTCCTCGGGGACAAGGAAGGTTAACATGAAAAACTAAGAAATTGAGGCAATGGGGGTCAATCATCTTTATAAAAATAAAATTTAAAGGTAAATTTGTACCTATCGGAGAAATGTTAAAACAAGACCAAGATATATGGAGATTCAGAATGCTAAAGTATAAGAAAAGCAGTCCGACACTAGCATTCATAACTCATTTATCCAAAGTACGCTTTCTGAACAAATAAAATGACACTTTTTAAAGTCAAATACTGTAAACGATGACTTGTTTTTTGCACAAGTGGCAGATCTATTATCGTTCTCATCACACTGGAAGCTTATCCAGCAGATGCCCTCTCTATGCCCTCCAAAAGCTCTTTGTGCACAAAATTCACCCCACTATCACAGTTTCTCTGCATTAACCAATGTGCGGTATCTGAAGAGGTTTTTGTTGTTGTAAAATGAGGAAAGTTGCATCACAAGCATTAAAATAATTGTGGTCACTTGGAAAAAAAAAAGAAAATAGAGTGCCAGCATTGATGTCAGCTGTTTCTTGTGAAGGACTATACAGTTTAAAACTCTTTAATTACAGAGATATTCTTTAAAATTGGGAAGAAATGCTCAGCTGAATGTCATTCCCTTTCTTCCTAGAATGAATGACCTCTGATAAGTATCTGAACCATTTAAACACAAGCACAAAAATGTGATTTAAAAGTAAATCAACAAACATGAACTTTGGAGTGATCTAAGAAAAATAAGAACTGTTTTGTACATTTAATTAAGCAGAAAGAGAGAGCTGACAAGCAGATGAGCTGTTAAATAAACTTTCAAGCAAGACACTAAGAATGTCATTTCTTGTCACAACAGCCCAAGGTGACTGTTCATATTTTGAACTGCTAGTTAGTTTTAGTCGGAACACAAATATGTCTTTTCTCTCATAATTAATTCTCAGTGTCAAAACTGCTAGATGTCCTTTTTATAGCCAACTTATGCTGACTGTTAATTATACTACAAAAATATGCTCAAATAATGTTAACGACCTGATCATAATACTTACAGAACAATATGTAGAAAAAGCTCAATTAATGACTTAGCTAAATATATTTACTTAATTCTTTTGCACAGAACATGAGAAGAGTTTATTTTGCAAAAATGGTACCTATAGGGATGATCTTTGAAAAGCAAAAATGACTAATCTGGCATGGATGCAGGACAAGAATCAGCATGTGGCTATGAAGACGAACAATGACTATTCTTAGACCTACCATCACTGAAATATGATTTCTTAGTGTGTTTCTCAAATACGAAGCAAATACACAAAGAAGAAAATTATAGGAAGCATTAAAAGTCCTTTGAAGGGAAGAGATACAAACTGTCTTTCTTACATTTTCAAGCATTCAGTTACACTGGTGTAATTCCTCAATAGTTTTCTTCACCTCCAGTCCCAACCTAGCCTGTGCCCAGAAGCTGCCATGGAAATTTAAGACTGAAACCAAGAAGCCCAGAACTGCTCTAGGGGCAGTCTGGAGCTGACAAGAGTTGACTGGGAATCCCCAAGAGCTCCATGGCTAGGTTAAGTCAGAAGAGCCCTTTCCCAATGCTTGCAGTGTGTGATGACTTTTAGACTGTATTTAGTTACTGGATAGTTCATCTGGCTGTAGAAAGCTGGCCAGTCATTTATTGAAGTGAGTAAAAACAACCAATGGGACCAACACAAACCTAGACAAAGAGAAGTGGGGGTTTACACTCTTGAGCATCTACAGTGACCAGCTATGCTCTAGGTGCTTACGGGTGTTAGACACTCAAACCAACTAAGAGGGGCGAGTCAAGCTCTAGGTACTTAAATAAGCATCTATGTACATCTATGTACTCACAGGAGCATTCATGAAGATCAGTCAAGCTCTAAGTACTTACGGGTGTTATACTCAGTGAGCCTCTCCATATGCCTTCCATGTAAACACCATTATTCTCACTTGCAAAAGTATAAACCAACAGTTCAAAATCACTCAGGTCTGAGTCTTCTGGACAGCAAAGAATATGCTTATCTAGGAAGCTACCAGGTAGGCACAAACTCAAAATCAAATTCAGTGATTAGAGATACATAAAATTTAATCTCATATACTCAGTACCTGAAGTGTAAAAGATCACTTTCTCCTTCATTTAATCCCTGATAAATCCAAACACAAGTTTGAAAGAATGGTGTTTGTATGTTTTTCTAGATCTCAGAAGTGATTTGGGTCCTGTGCTCATACTAGAATCATTTACAGATTTAAAAAATTACTAAGAGACTCAAAGGTTCCTATTGTTATAAATGAGGAAACAGAGGCGCAAAATGTGCTCCTGTCTTACCCCAAATCACATTCCTAGATATCTGAAAAGGTGGCATTAGACCTCATTATCATCCAACTCATGGTTTGTTGTTCTGTCCATTAAAAGATACTATTTTCCTCTGGTATTCCTTTGGCCCTGGAAAGGTTGTAATTCTTAGTTTTTACCATGGTAAAACTAAGGAATGGTATTAAAAATATCCTCAAAATGAGCAAATTCCATTCTTTTCTTAACAAGGAAAACATCTGGACTTAGATTATTTTAAAGAATAATCAAATAGCATTACAGAAAAGCAAAACTATGAAAGTTTATTTTCTCAAAACAAAATTTTGGATTTATTGGTTAAAATTGCTGGTGGCTCAGATGTAAAATACAATTGATGTAAAAGATCAATGCTTCACAACAGAACATTCTGCTGGGGTTCTTTATGTGCTCCAGTTTGATTGCTTTGGCCTTCCAAACAACCACAGTACAGAAACCTATTAGTATGATAATGCCACCTCCCAGGTCCTACACAGTCTCCACACTGACAGGGTAACAGATAAGACAAATTCAGTGCAAAGACCTGTTCTACATTTCAATTTAATAAAGCAATATTAGATAAAATTATAAAACTTAAAGTTTATAGAATAATCAGAATGTCCTTTTGCTTTCTTTAAGCTCATCACTTTTATCTTTTTACCATTTTTTCCAACTTTACTAGGTGAAATATATAGAAGGCATATGTATGTATGTATGTATGTATGTATGTATGTATGTATGTATAGCTCATTCATACATTCATGACATTTGGAATGCTTCTGCCTGAATTGTATACTTCCCAATCCCCAATTATAGTGGTTTGATAATTTTAGAATGAATTTTAAATTATGAATTCATTACTACAATAAACTGCCAATACTATTATGACCCAGATCATACTTAAAATGAAAGTAACAAATTCTAACAATTAATGCTGCTAAAGTGTTCATATTCACTACCATAAATTGTATATCATAAAACACTTGATTACAAAAAGAACACAGTTAAGTTGTCCTATTTTTTCCTGTCTCTGTAATCAGAACAGAAACATATACTGTGAACATATACATAAACAGAAACATTTAACCATGAGAATGAGGCTCCCAGATTTTTCTGCCTTCCATTTACTTCACTGTAGCCAGCCACAGAATTCACATGCAGAACTACCCCCCTTTGAACTAAATGAATTCTGTTATAATGGAGACTTGAGACTTGAAAAAAATTGCTTACAATTGCACATACAAGTGAAAAAGATAGCTAAGTCTAAATTAAGATGTTGGCTATGAGCTTTCCAATAGGACCTTGACATGACTGTTGACCTACTCATGACAGGATCGCACCAGTACGGATTTGGAATTCTATTAGTATTACCAGAGGAAAAAAAAAGTCAAGGAGTCATCAAGAAAACAAATCCATATCTTCTACTCCATCAGCCAATTACTGTTGTTAAAGTGGAATTAGATGGGTATTGACAGTGCGGAGGGGTAGGGATTAAGCAGATGACTGAATATACAGCAAGCAGGGAGGATCACAGTTTAGTTTTTTAAACATTATTTTTGCTACACTGGGTTTTAAAAAACATTGTGAAATAGGAACCTACAAAGCAGATTAATTGCCAATATCATGCCTGGGAAAATACAAATTATATTTGCTAAATGTATAATATATAAATAATATTGTTTAAGAGTAATATTTATTGCAAGTACATATTAAACAGTTTAACAAAGATGGACTAGAAATCTACACCTGCTTATATGTTCAGGATCATTAGAAACAGAAAGACAAAGTTTTTTGTTTTTTTTTAAATCACAATCACATTTTAAGCCAGAAAATTCTCCAACTGCATTTTAAAAGTTTTTTTTTTCTAAGCAAGGAAAATATAACTCCACTGATTATAGAAGCAAAAGATTCTTCCTGTGCACAAAGGCAGCAGGTACACTGTAACAGTAAAGAATATGGAGAACTGGTTTCCAGTCTGGGCTTGGACATGGCTACAACTTCATGACATTGAAGAAATAACTTTAACTATGTTGTGAATTCTCAATGTGTAAAACTGAGATGCAATATTATGTTGTGTATGGTTGGGGTGAGGTCAAGTGAACATGTATGCATAAAAAGTCTACCATAATAATAATAGCTTCAGTGATTACCAAGTGTTAGCTCTGTATTTCTACTGTAATCAGATATTCTGTCTTTAAACAAAATTCCATTTTGTTACATGGTGAATAGAATTTCTGAAGTGCTAATTGGTCAAGATCAAGAAATCCACTCTGTTCCGGTTACAATTGCAAAATTATTAAGGGAAAAAAACAGTGTAACATCATTCCACAACTCCACCGCACATAGGAAAAATAATAAAAGGACCCCTAAAGCACTGCACAGAGCTACTTTAACAGCAGAAGAGGAATTGCCTGGATAAAGTGCAGACTGTTTTGAGTAAGGTTATGCATGTGTACTACCAGTGTGGATGGAGAGCTCAGAGGAAGCTTCACCCTGGGTGTCAGCCCTCAAGTTCCATCTTGTTTGAGAGTGCCCTCTAATGCTTGCTGCTGTGGACACCAAGCTAGTTGGCTCAGGAGCTTCTAGGCATTCTGCTGTCTCTGCCTCCCATCTTTCCCAAGAGCACTGGGATTACAAATGAGCTCTACTGTATTCAGCCTTAGGAGACTTCTGGGGATCCAAACTCAGGTCCTCACATTGTGCAGTAACCACTTTACCTATTAACCTTCCCAGCCCAGTAATATTTCAAATAGAATTATTTCCTCTATCAATTCATTTACCTCATAAAATTCTGATTTACATTTCTGCATCATTTTCTGCCACATTCTTCTTACAATGACATTTTTTACCCACTTAGAAATTATATTTTATTGACTGATAATACTCCTTGCCACTTCCCTCCTCTCACACAATTCATACGTTTTGGTATCAAGTATATTGCTACAACTTTTATCTTCTAAAGTCAACTATGGATTTATAAGTCTACTCATGCTAGTCTAAAGGGTCTATGATAAAGGATCATGGAATGACTAGGTCAATGAACTTGAAGTTGCATCACCTGATGAACAAGAAAGCCAGCTTGTTTGGGTGTGTTATGAAAAAGGAGCAGTCCTCTCATACATCTTAAGAATGAGCAAACAACACACTGAGTTAGTGAAACCATGAAAAGTTTCACCAATGAAATGTAGTCTCAGTCCTTTATTCAAATGGACACTGAAGTGACAATGAGTCACACATAGAGCTTTTCCCCGCTTCAGGAAAGCTTCCTTATTCCAATGAGTCCAGGCAAGCTGTTTTACTGGGATTGTTTGAAAAAGTATAATTTTTCCTCCTAAGTTAAAAAAAAGGATATAAAGAAAAAGGACTTTGGTTTTGATATAAGTAAAATTCAAATAATTATATATCTCATGATAATATAAGAAAATATAAGTTAGATTCTTAAAATAACTATGCCAAGAATGTAATAAGGAATGATCATTCATTCATTCATAAAAATATGAATAATAGTGGCATGGAAAGCCACTATTAAACATCTACTACTATTTTTAAAAATAAAATTCTAATAAAAAATAGAAAAGCAGAAATGCCCAAGCAGAGCAAGAAAAAAGCCTGCTGAAAATCTAATAAATGTAACTTGACCTGCCACATATGTTTGAACTTATTGGAAAATTCGCTTGACTTAATATTGACACAGAGATGTGTAAATCAATACGTTCAAAATGAAAGATATATTTTAATTTAAAAATGTTCACTCTGCAGCAGTAAATCTATGCACTTAGCACATAAAAACCATCAAGAGTTTAAATGTTGAGACATAATATGGGGTTAACCAATGCTTAAAGGTGAAGGCCAAACATTCAACTTTTGTATTAAAATTCCCACTTTTTCAGTCATTTATAAGACAATCCTTACAAAACTCAACTGAAGTAAATGTATAAGCCACAGATAGAGTGAATTTCATTGTGAAGCTGTCAAAGCCTGCAACAGGGCACCACCTACCTGCTGCTGACAAAACCTCCTGTTTTTATACACTGCTAGAGCTGTGGGGACCCTTTCTGAAGAAATGAGAGAAAGATAAGTGAAAGAACCCCTTTGTGGTAGTTTTGAATAGATGTCCCCCAAAAGAATTAAAGGTTTATTAAAATTGTAAATTGTCTCCAGCCAGTTGTGGCTAGAGGAAGTGTGTTACCTTGGCCAGATCCTAGAGTTCAGCCCCTAAGGTATTTCGGGGGTGGGTCTGGAATTCTATCTTTACATATGCAAAAAGCAATCTGAGCTCAAGCCTGGAGTTCCTTTTGTGAGTTGGAGTGTGCTTGCTTGTGGTGCTGGTGGTGGGCTTCTGTCTCTGCCTCTGCTTGGATCTGTTCAATAAATATTTTTCTCCCCAAATCGTGCCTGGTTTGAAGATTCATCCCAGCAGCATGTGGCTGACTACAACACCCTTGATCACACTGATTCTTGATAAGGACAAAGGCTCTGGTTCTCCCAGCCCACATGAAGCTGCACACATTCCTGGTAATAAAATATGTTCTAAAAATATAAGAGTTGCATAAATTTCAAATACTTACTATAAAAACATAAAAACCTCGCTTTTGCAACATATTCTACTACCATATACATACACTTCAGGATAGAAAACTAGAAAAAAATCATCAGACTCAGGAAGATATTAAAGGAAAAAATAATGCTTCCAAAGATAACCATAAGAATTTAACTGTTTCCTTCAATAAATGGCTTATTGTATGTATGTTTCACTTAGTAAATCCTATCAGAAGTGTCCTTACTAGCCCACCCTTCATAAAATGCCAGAAATTTACATGAGGCAGAAAAATGAAGTACCATGTCCCTGTTTACTAGTCAACTAATCTTCAACTGATAAGTTTATAAATTTAAAATTTTCATAAATGACAAGTTAGAAGAGATTAAGGAAGAAATGGAAGCTTTAAAAAAAGTTAGAGCACCATGACTCAGGGAACTGAGTGGAAGAGGGGGCAGAAAGATTGTAAGAGCCATGGTGGGGGAGAATATCCAGATACATTGCCCCCTCAACAACAACACACAAAGGGGGAAAACCTGGCTGTCTCCTGTGCTATCCATAACCCCTTACCCCAGAGATTGATCCAGTATGTCCACTGAGGAGGATACCCAGGGGATTGGGGACAGGGAGGAGGGAAATGGGGATACCAACATAATATTTGCTCATACAATGTATCTAATTTTGGAAGATAAAGTTTAAAAAAAAAAGTCAGGGAATGTCCTAGTCAGCTCATGTGCCTCTAGAATGAACCTCCAAACCAGGCACAGTTACGGGTGAAAGGATTTATTGAAGCTACAGATCCATGGGAAGTTCCCTAACAGTGAAAGAGGCTGGTATCCCTTTTTACACTCCAAGAATAGAGAGAAAAACCATCACCAGCATCACACACACAATAGCAAATAGGCATGGGGGAGAGAGAGAGATTTCTTTTCCCCTTTTTTTTTTTTTTTTGGTTTTTCAAGGTAGGGTCTTACTCTAGCCCAGGCTGACCTGGAATTCACTATGTAGTCTCAGGGTGGCCTTGAACTCATGGTGATCCTCTTACCTCTGCCTCCTGAGTGCTGGGATTATAGGCGTGGGCCACCACACCAGCTTCTTTTCCCTTTTTATAGCACATCCTGCCCCCTACTGAGAGACCCACCCAAGATTACTAAACAGGTCAAATTGACAACAAAACTTAACCATCACAGGGATTTTCACAGATTCATTTTAGGTTTTGGCATATACATGACCCATTTCACACTGATACCCATGTCCAATGTGTGTCAGTGTGTGCAGCACTGGCCCAGGCTCTGATGGTTCACATCTCTTCACTTCCCTGGAACCTATGTTCTTTTGACTGTGCACATCAACAGACGCACACACATGTACCCAGCTTTGGAGTGTCCTCAGGGCTAGCTGGCATCATGTGATTGTGCACATCTTCAGATGAGCACACATGTGTTATCTCTGGACTGCCCCCAGGAGATGTGCTTGAAAATACAGCCTGCATAAGGCAGGACATATTTTCTTTCAGCTTAAGGTCAGTTTTACAAATTTCATTTATTATGTATCTTCATTATTATTCTTCCATTTCCTCCCATTCCCCCCCCCCAAAAAAAAAATTCTATGTCCCTGAGAAGTGAGAACCAGCAAATAAAGAAAGTCCTTTGAGATGACTTTAAGCCAAGGGTCAGAACTGAGCTGGAAATTCTTGCTTGCGTCTGTCACCATGTGAACCCCCTTCTTTGACACTCCCCTTCCTGTTCCACTGCATAATCTTCCTCTCCTTCAAGAGTCACAGCAAAAACAATACTGAAATGCTATTTGAAAAATATTTGGAACTCTTTGAAAGAAAAGTACTACAGAAACCACGTAATTGTTATTTAAAAAATGCACAATTATATAAGCCCTTTAAATCTTTTACCAAGTATTTTATGAGCCCTTTTCATAAAGAATTTAAAGTCGTCAAATTCCCACAGTGTCAAATGGCCTTTAGTTTTGTTTTGAAGGAAAGACCTCACTCTAGCCGAGGCTGACTTAACTTAGACTGACTGCAGCTCAGGCTGGTCTTGTGATCCTCCTACCTCAGCCAGAGTACTGGGAATAAAGGCATGAGCCACCATGCTCGGCCTCAAAATACTTTTGATGTTAAAGGATGACACAAATGGACTCCACTAAAAGCCTTCTTTACACATGGTAAGATATTGTAGTAATGCTCAAAATGTATTTACATCAAAATATTGTAGAGCTAAAGATAGCAGATTAAATCTTGTCTGGGGAAAGAATAAAAGGTGACATTTTCATAAATAACTCAGAATGCAATGACCCAACAAGGAAGTGGATAGTGTGAAGGCCTTCATAACGCATGATTGTGCAGAAAGTACCTAACTCTCACTTAACATGTGAGTAGAAAATGTGCTAACAAATACAAGATGACACCATTCATACTGTAACAGAAATAAAAATACTGAAACTCACCATTCATAGTAAGATTTCACATGCAGATATGAGGAGGCATTTAATGGAATCATTATGTCATTAACTCTCTCAGATAAAATGCAATAAAAACATGAGTACAGGCTGCTAGCATTTCTTAAGTAATTGCTACATGAATAATACTATTCCCATGAACAGACTGAATGAATTAAGCACTGGATTAGATAAAAAGAGAATCTGGAAGACAGAGATGAAGAAAGTACTTACAATGTAGAAGAGAACATCAATAAGATGGAAAATTGGAGGAAAAAGTTACAGCACACAATGAGGAATTATAACATTATCAGGAATCCTAAGAAGATATTAGACTAATAACGAGATGCAATATTTGCATCACAGGTAACTTTTTGAAAAAAATTAACATTAGGAATGCAGACGAAGGAAATGTAACAAAATAAGCAGGTTAAATAAATGTACATCTCTATATATTGATAGGAAAATACAGAATATCAAAGATAAAATATTTATTTTCCTTAAAAATAACCAGGGAGGAAAAAATAAAATATATTATCTATCATTTGTCTGACTACAGACTTCTCACAGCAACAATGAATGCCAGAAGACAGAAGAATATCACATGATAAGAAAAATTTAACCCAAAAGCACATGTTCAGAATTTTACTAAAGTAATTTCTAAGAGCATCCTGGAAGAAGACCACCTCAGTTGGTCTGAAGTGTAAGATGCAACAGTGGAAGTAATCCGCTAAGGCTATGGACAGAAATAAAAGCTACACACCAAAATTCTATGGAACATACAGGGTTACAATACAAGCAGGTGGGAAAGCAAGATGGTGTTAAATTTGGAGGGGGGTGAGGATCAAAAGTTTCCACAGGTCCCTGCATTATATTATTGTATCATTCAGTACAGGTTCAAATATTAACATTAGATTTTGAAAGCTGCTTGAACCCACACAGAAATCTCAGTAACATCAGGAGTGGTGAGACAGCTAATGCTGTCTGAAACCTGGTTTTTAATTAGCGGGATGGAAGAGGAAACTCAAATTAAAAAGAAATAATGAGGAAGATAGAAATAAAAAATAAGCTTAAAAAAAGATCTTTCAAAAATGAAGTCAAAGGGCCTGGGGAAAATGTTCAGAGAGTAAAAGCACTTACTCTACATGCGTAAAGTCCAAAGCTCAATCCTAGCACCCATGAAAGCCAGGTGTGCCATGCATGCCTGTAATCCCAGTGCTGAAGGGAAGAGACAAAGGGATCAATGACCAAACTGAAAACCAGTGTGAGTTCCATGTTCAGTGAGAGAACCTGCCTCAAAGAAACAAGACAGAAGAGTGGAATCCTGTTCTGGCCACAACACGTACATGCAAAGAGAGAGTGCATCTGCACAGTACACACCAAAAGAAAGAGAAATGGAAAATGTTAAGAGTAATAATATAAATAAGCCCAAGAACAAAAAATACAATGACAATATGAAATTATTTTAAAAAATATTTTTATTTATTTGTAAGGAGAGAGAAAAAGAGAGAATGAATAGGTGCACCAGGGCCTCGTGCTACTACAAACAAACTCCAGATGCATGAGTCACTTTGTGCATCTGGCTTTACATGAGTACTGGAGAATTGAACCCAAATCATCAGGTTTTGCAAGGAAGCACCACTGAGGCAGCCATCTCTGCAGCCCTGAAATTATTATATGTAGATTAATTTTTTTAAATATTTTATTTATTAGAGAGAGAGAGAGAATAAATGGGCACGACAAGGCCTCCAGCCACTGCAAATGAACTCCAGACACATGCGCCCTCCTGTGTATCTGGCATTACATGGGCACTGGAGAATTGAACTCAGGTCCTTCTGCATTGCAGGCAAGCGCCTTAACTGCTAAGCCATCTCTTCAGCCCTAGATTAATTTTTTAAAAAATCTTATATATGCTGTTTGCAAAACATACACCTAAAACATAAGACTATAAAGAGGTGACAAAATAAAATAACAGAACAAGCAATACCAGTGTCATGGTTTGATCCAGGTGTCCCCCACAAACAAATGAATGTGTTCTGAATGATCGATCCTCAGCTGATGGCAGTTCAGGATTAGAACCTCGCTAGCACTATGTTGTTGGGGGCGGGCTTATGGAGATAATAAACCAGTTTCCCATTGCCAGTGTTTGGCACACCTTCCTGCCTCTGTTTGCAGTGTTATGGCAGAGGTGGTGTCCACCCTCTGCTCATGCCAACATTTTCCCTGCCAGGATGGAGTCTCCCCTCAAGTCCATAAGCCAAATAAACCCATTCCTCCACAAGCCGCTTTTGTTTGAGTTTTTGTTTGGGTTCTAGAAAGCTGACTACAACAACCAGAAAGCTATAAAGAAAGTTAATGTCAAATACATTAACATGATGCACAAGAGCCCTTATGAAATAAAGAATATTGCTAAAGATAAAACTTTCTGTTCATCAAGACACTGAACGCACTTTAAACAGCACTGTTCATTTGGCTCATGTGGCCTCATCACAGGAATGGGACCTTACACTATTTTCCCTCAATACCTCGGGAAACCCATGAGTGGTGATGTTCATTTCACCACTAAATTCCAGAGTATGGAGAGACATCCATTCTTCTGCACATTCGACATCTGACTAGTAAAGGGTAAATGAAGCGATGTGCATGGAGATAATGTCTGTAATGGAAAAAAGCTGGAATGATCCGCATACTCAACGTATTATATAGGCATAGCACAAGCACTGGCCCATAAGCTATTCAATCTCCTAAAGCTTAAGCATTAGCAAGGACAGTAATAGTACTTTGCTTTAGAAAAGTTACCCCTGGGACTTTCAGAGAGCTCTTGGCTCTGTTTCTTAAGCCCTATGGGAAGTCTTCTGGGCTACTCTTTTTTCCAAAATGATAACATGTCTCTATATAACATATATAAATATATTCTTCAAATTTAAAAATTATACCCATATACACACACTCTTTTCACACATATTACATTTCACTTTTTTAAAGTAAGGAGACTTGGTTGAAATAATCCCCTTTGGGCTAATCATTTAATTTAAAGAAGGAAATGAGCTTCAGGCTTCTATTTGTTTAGAGTGGATGCATTTCTGACACTCCAATTTACCTCAGCTACACGTAACAGAGAAACAGAAGACCAACATTTCCTGACTTGAAATAGGTTCCCCAACAGCATTCCCCAAAACATGAGTTGTAGAAATTATCTTTAAGAAGGAAGAAGGAATAAGGGAGGGAGCGTGTGCATATACATGCACTTTAGAAACGAGGTCATGAATTCATCTAGAAGACCTGGCCAGCACACAGCAGAGATCCTCCCGCCCCACTCCAACCCCCAGGGGTGGGATTACTGGCATGTGGTGCCATGCCCAACATTTTACATGGATGTAGGAGGTTCAAACCATTGAGTCATCTCTCCAGTCCCCTGAGATAGATTAAAGAGGACTGAGGTGCAAGAGCCTAGGTTCAATCCCAGGTTTCACACTCACACATACATACACATTTAGAAGAAAGGAAGAGGAAATATGACAGACTTGTAAGTAAAGGCCAATCTTTGCATTAGAAAAAAAAAATCTACTTTCTTCAATGTACTGTGTCCAAATAATGAATTCTACTCTGGCTATTCTGACCATATAAACTGTGTTTCTTATCTGTTAAATTAGTCAGTATCATCCTATATGATAGTAACCACATATATTCGCCAGTAAGTTACTGGGTTGAGTCAAAAAAGCTAATTTTACTTTTATTCTTAATAGTAGCTAAAATGAAAAGCTACTGTAGATTTTAGTTGACAGATCCTAAAATAGTTTAATACCCAGCACCAGAACCTTCTGATTACTGGTCTTTTTTTTTTAATTGGTAAGAAAATAAACTAAACTAATACTTTTTTCATTTTTAAATTCCATATGAAAGTATAGTAGAAGTAGAAAACGGGTAGTAGTCTGAGCGTCTTGTGAAAAAAAAACGGAAGCATAAATTAAAATTGAGCAGAATAAGTGCTCACTATTTGTTAACAGAAAAAATATGTTTTAAGTAGAGTTTAAAAGTAAAAAGAACAAGAGATGCTCACGTGTCTTATACCAAACAAAAAAAATAAATAAATAATTGCATTCTAGGAATGTAATGTGTGTGGAAAGACCAACATGATTTCTCAAAATATATTATGAAGAAACAATCTGAAATGTGTATGTGAAGAATAAAAATGTATACTGACGCTGGAAATTGAAAGGAGAATCATATGTATAAGACATAGCTGGGAGACAGCTAAATAGCTCTGCCTGCTTTGAAAGCTACTTTTGAATGACGCAACTAAAAGTAGGCTTTCATTATGATCAATATTGGATTCTGATTCACATTTCCTTTTGCTTGAGTGTGTACTTACATGATAATGATGGCAGCCCCATGGACCTGTGTCCTCCCCTGGATTCCAAAGTAATCTAGGACCACTATCATCTAAAATGTCTCAGTGCTTGTTTTATGAAACCAGGCCCTTACTTGAGAAGTTACACTGAAAAGTCTTTTAATATCCTTCTAAGAAAGAATTTACTGGATAGCATTTAAGCTCTGGTTCAAGGGTATTAAAATGTACAAAGGAGAGTGAAAAAGGTGTTAGGTTATAGATTTTAACTTCTTAACTAGAAAATTGACTCAAAATAGATTTTCTAATTTACAATGAATCAAAAGAGAAAACATTGGACCATAGCAAAAGTGGCACAAATGTATCAAAAAACCAAATGAATAAACATTTGAGGAGATTTATTATTAGAAATTGCAATAAATTTTGGAAAGATGAATTGATTTTAGTTAAAAGGTATAACTGACAATTTATTGGGCGGGAAGATGCATTATTTTCCAATTGTTATCCATCTACAGTAAAGCTGATTTGTGTCCTATTGTGTTTTATGGAAAAGGAGAGTGCAACTTTCAGTGATTTAGATTAAATGGATTAATCATGACCAAGCACTGTGAACTATATATCTACCAGTAAAGAAGATTTTTGACATTTAATTCTGTAGCAATATTTTGGCTCTGTACCACTCTTCCTAAATCCAATTCCTGCTACAGTTGGCAGATTTCTCCCTTTTAATTTTATGAGCCTGAAAGTAGCATTTAAGCACCCATGCGGTAAATAATGCAAGATTAGAAATATTTAGTGTTTTGTTTCCCTTTCAAGAGTGATAATCCATCAAATCCAAAAATGTTCTCTAAAATTTTTCTGTATTTTTGGCAATCTCTAATATATGGTACCATAAAAACTATAAAATTAAATAAAATGCATTACACAGCCAGGAAAGATATGCTCTCCCTGCAACAACCTGAGAGAGCAGCTAACATGCCTTCAATCAATAGCATGGTTCCACACTGGAAAACAAAACAAAAGTATTTTTAAATGAGCATTAAAACATTATACTTAACTATAATCTTTTAATTTTATTCCTGCAGATAATGAATCTTAATGAGTATGCAAATATTTTCTAAAAAGTGTAATCACCGAATATCCACCTAAACCATGTACTATTGTCAGAGAGCTTCAGTCATATTGGAGAATAATTACTGAACACTGAGATGCTCTGGTTACATGATGAATTGATCTACAAAAGTAAACAAAAATTATAAATCTAATATGTAATAAATATTTTCCCAATATAAAATTATTTTATAATTATTTCATGTAAGTGAAACACAAGGCAAAATTTCATTTGTTTCCTCTACAAAAGTGACTGTTCAAAAGTATAATTTATTTAAAAATAGTTATAATTTTTTAATATCTAACAGGTAGGATTAAAAATAACACAATCTAAACAGTAAATTAATAAATCAAAATTCAGTAAAACTTAAAAATCAAATTGTAAGTTTCAAATCTGAATTTTTATTTATAAAGTATTCATTTTTGTTATTAATGAATTCAAATTATTACAATAATCACCCTATAACTACATGTATTTTGAAATATATCAAAGTAATAAAATAACCTGTCAAACAAGTAATTATCTGCATTTAATCTATATATAAAACAAATGGCCCAGAAATGAGTAAAGTGTGTAATTCACTAACAGACACTGTGATGCCATATATCCATGGTTAGAGCATCTAATTTCTTCATGCATATTCATGTCTTAATTCACTCTTAATGAAATTCATAATTACAATTGTTGTGAAAACAAGTTTATATTCTATCAGTAATTAGATCATCTAAAAAGAGTGTGTTTACGTGCCTCTGTGTGAGTGTGGATAAAAAAAAAAAAAAAAAAAAAAAAAAAACGACCTTTACCTATTTCACATATGATTTATCGGCTTTGCCCTTCTTGCCATTCACAGTGTTGCACCATGAAGGTGGGGGTTATATACTAAGAGAAAGTGGAGGAGAGAAAACACACTCAGGTCAGCTGGACAGCCAGCACTGGGAAGGGGCATTTAATAGAAAGTAAAGGCATTTCGGCAGCACCTGGTCACAAGAAGTTACTAAAAAAGACAGTGACTCCCAGGTTATATTCAATGGAGGAGAGTCAGAGTAACTGGCACTTAAAAAAAAAAAAAAAAACCCTATCAATTCCAAACACGGGGCATGCACTAGTGCTTTGTGTTAGGTATTTTGTTATTGAGATATGATCCTGCAGCCCAGGCTAGCCATGAACTAATGATGCAGCCTCAGCCTCCCAAAGGCTGAGATTCCAAGTGGGCATCACTACCTGGACCAGCTGTTCTGTTTTGGGATAATGTATGCTGAAGTTAAGTTAGCCAAAGGAGTAAAAGTCTGATGTTAGTATGCATGAAAAATCTAATGCCAAGTTGGTGGCTTGAGCCAAAGTATTTATTTCCATAAAATTTGCAATAATCTCAAAGAAAAAATTTATCATTCAAGAATAATAATTCCTGGATTTTTCCTCAAACAAGAACCCAATCAGAAAACTTGTATAAATTGACAAGAAACTTGAGTTTCAACTCTCACAGTGGTTCAAAAGTTATCATTCAAAAAAGGGAAATCACTGTGGCTCCAACCAGCAGTAGAAAAATATGGACAATTTCTGGAACTCTGCATTTGTGAAAGCAGCACAGGGGGATTCAGAAGCCCTGATGTGATCTTTCTTATACGGACTGTGATTAAGACTGATACCATGGAAGTACAACGACTATATGGGCTTAGCTTATAAAACAGATGTGATTCGCATTTTTATCATTGTCATTACCTTTCAGAATAGAAAAGATTTGAATGTAGCTGAAGTAGAAGAAGGAAGGCTGGGCTGGAGAGATGGCTCAGCGGTTAAGGCACTTGCCTCCAGTGCCTAAGGCCACTGGTTCAATTCCCCAGGACCCACACGGGCCAGACCCACAAGGTGGTGGCCTTGGTTCTCTCTCTCTCTCTCTCTCTCTCTCTCTCACTCTTACTCTTTCTCTCTCTCTCTCTGTATCTCTCTGCTTGAAAATGAATAAATAAAATATTTTTTAAAACAGAAGAAGGCTGACAGAGAAGGGATAAAAGTGTTTATAGATGAAAAGTTATCATCTTTTATAAATAAATAAAATTTATTAAAATGTTTATAAATAAAACATGTGCAATTGAATAGATTTAATTTGATCAGCCAAACAAAAAAATAATGACCTGCCCAATATATTCAGTAAATATACCAAAACAGCTATTTTAGTGAAACAGGTCCATGAAATGTTTATATAATCAACTGGAAATATTCTTTACCTTTACTGAGAAGCCTGGATATTTAGACAGTTAAGTCTTTGAGAAATGGGGCACACGGTCAAAGACTAAATCCTGAAAGTACCAATTGCTAGCCCTGACCTTGAGCAATTCTTTAAGCCATCTGTCCCTCAGTTTGCTGGTCTACAAAATGGAGAAGACAATAGTCACCTCATTAGACATTTTGTGAACATTGAATTAACATACTCAGAGAGATTAAAACTCTATCAGATGATAAAATATTAAATAATGTTAGACATTACTATGACAAACATTTTCGTCCTTTCTTATAAAAAGGTTGCTATGAAAATAAGTTATTTAATAATATATGAATCTGAGGAGTACTTATGATCTCTCAAACAGTTTATTACAATGTGCAATGCAAGTTGCAGAGTGAGATGCTCACTGTGTTGCAGGCTGGCATGGGTGGGACTGGGCTGGGGGATGGGAAAGGCATTTACTAGGTATTTTTTGTCCTGTTTGAATTTCAAAGCCGAACCATCTATTGCTTTGTAAAATCATTGAAATTAAGATAACATCAGAGTAAATCCCAGTAAATATAATATAGTAATAGTATTGCTATTTGAGCTATATCAAAAAGCCCCACTAAAGTGTCAAAAGAAAATAAAGTATCGGGGCTGGAGAGATGGCTCAGCAGTTAAGGTGCTTGCCTGCCACCCCAGTACCCACATAAAGCCAGATGCAAAAATAAGGGGCACATGCACCTGGAGTTCATTTGCAGTGTCCGGGGCCCCTGGTGTGCCCATTCTCTCTCTGACTCTATCTCTCTCTTTCTCTCTCTCTGTCTCTTTCTGCTTACAAATAATAAATATTTTAAAAATTAAGTATCATTTATACAGGGACAAATAAAACCATCCAGTGATGGAAGGCTAGCTGTAGCTTTTGATGTCATTGTGTGGGGACAAGGCAATAAAAAGCCAGCTGACCTGAGTACCAGACTCTAGGATGCTTCAACAATTGAAATCTGGACCACCTCTTCAACAAAAAGCTATGTAGGCTTTTAAAGACTCAATCCCTAGAGAGCCTCTTCCACAGACTACAGTCACATGTCACTGCCCTACTCTATCTCTGAGCAGAAGCTCAAATTTTATTTCATGAAAACATTAAATTGAAAGACTAGCTGTTACTATGACATACTACTACTGAGATCATGGTCATGGTGACCAGTGGACTCAAAGGCCCTCTGACCCCTCCTGACTTGAAACAGCGCAATCTCCTCAACCAGTGAAAAGGAAAACCCAATGAGGAGCAACAGTTTAGGATCTTCAACCACACAGTCAGCAAGCCCTGCACATGTGCAGGAGAAATCCCATCAGCTTATTAATGAACTCAAATGATGTTTTATTGGTGATCTTTTAATGGGGCATGTAGAGGGACCGATGAAAAACAATGAAGAACTCAGATACCCATACAGATTGAAAAGGTTATTGCTACATAAAGTCACACTGACAACCTAACTAGTTGTAGAAAACTCCCTTAAAATTTGGGACAGGTCTAGTGAATCACTATCAGTGTTTGAAGAAGTATTAAGCATACTATGTACTGAGAACTAGACTACCATCACTGGGGGCTTACATAATTAATAATATAAAAATAAGCAGATGAGTAATATTATAAAACCACAGGTCACCCATTAATTAAAGAATGATGAGACATGGGGTACAATTACATTTCAGATGGCAGTTACCCCATGAGAGTAAAGGGCTACAGAACTTGAAATGTTCATTGAACCCACCTGAAAGAAGGGGCTGCCCTGCTGTAAGGGGACAGTGGCAGAGAGGGCCAAAGGAAGGGGTTCAAGAACTCATGACCAGGAGAAAAGAGCCAATTGTTACAGGTCACAAGTGAGCAATGAAAATGGGAGGAAAAAAAAACACAAAAAAACTAGATTTCATTATAAAATCAGTGAGATTATCTTTAGGCTGAACAGTCACATGAGCATAGTATGTGTTATAACATTTACTTGAAATTATATGTGTTATGAATGAGAAGCAGGAAAATTCAGAGAAAGACCAAGGAGACAAATACAGAACCAAGAACTAAGACTGAGAAATGGCTCATGGGAAGAAAACCCTATAATCACTATTAGAGATGCTCACTCCTTTGTAATAGGACAACAAATCCTCATCCAACCTCAACTTTATTCCCCTACTAAGAACCGGTAATGGTTTCAGATAAATGATTCCACAACAACTTCAACCACAGAGAATGCCTGCTAGCATGGTCTCCGGGTCATTAGAATGCCCTTCCTGGTTGGAATACAGTAACTAGCTAAATAGTATAAGGAATAATCTCATCATGAATCCCCAGTTGTGCAAACTGACCTTCAGTTGAAGGATACACAAGTTATTTCAGTATAGAAAGTGCTTGTTAAATATTATTTGTAAGTGTTCTACCCATTATTGATTTTAAGCTTTTCTGATATTAATATTTAACATTTATAAAGGTAAATTAGGAAGCTGAGTTTTATAGTCCATCAGAATAATTGTATCAGCAACATAAAAAGTAGAAAACCAGAGTTAAGCAAGACTCTAAAAAAATATAATGTTTTGCAGCATTTCTGTTTCCCTGATTTTGGTTAAAAAGAAAGAGAAGAGAGGAGCTGGAGCGGGAGCGGAGCGGGAGCGGAGCGGGAGCGGAGCGGGAGCGGAGCGGGAGCGGAGCGGGAGCGGAGCGGGAGCGGAGCGGGAGCGGGAGAGGGAGAGGTGAGGGAGAGAAAAGAGAAGAAAAGAGAAGAAAAGAAAAGAAAAGAAAAAAGAAAAGAAAAGAAAAAATGAGGGCTCTGATAATACCATTACCATTTTAAAGGAAACTAGGAAATGGTGAAGAATGTCAACAAATGCTTACCATTGGATGGGGAGAAGGATTGATAGGAATTCAGTAAATAGCCCAAGCTGGCCTAGAATTCACTATATACATAGACCAGTCTAGCCGCCAAGAACTTGATTTCATGATTCTCCTGTGTCTGCTTCTAGAAAGCTAGGAGTACAGACATACTCCATGGAGCCTTAATTTCTTAAAAAAGAGAAAAATTTAGAATATATGGCAAAAACTTTCTTAGCATACAAAACAGAACAAAAGTTTTATATATAACTAATCTAAAAATTATTCTTAAAACCCTCCAACAAAGCCAGGCATGTGACTCATGCTGGACACTGTTGTAAGAGGTTCACCTGGAGACCATCTGCAGCTATGATGAGCTCAGAGCTGCTTGGACTGTAGCAGTGTCCTGTCACATAAAAAAAAAAAAAAAAAAAAAACCTAAATAAAAAATAAAAAATAATTACCTCATACATTTGCATATTCATTGCTTTAAAAGATTTATCAGGTCTAGAGAGATGGCTTAGTGGTTAAGGTGCTTGCCTGCAAAGTCTAAGGACCCAGGTCAATTCCCCAATACCCACATAAAGCCAGATGCACAAGGTGGAGCATGCATCTGGAATTTGGTTACAATGGCTAGAGGCCCTGGCATGTCCATTCTCTCTCTCCCTATCCTGTTTTTCTCTCTCTCTCATATTTTTTTAATTTTTAAAAAATATTTTATTTATTCATTTTCAAGCAGAGAGTGGGGAGGGAGGACCAGGGCCACCACCTTGTGGGTCTGAGTTATGTGGGTCCTGGGGAAATTGAACCTGGGGCCTTAGGCACTGGAGGCAAGTGCCTTAACCGCTGAGCCATCTCTCCAGCCCTCTCATAAATATTTTTAAAAAATTTATCAGAAAGTCCATACAGTGTGGGCTGCAGTGGAATATACCTATAATCCCGGCACTTAGGAAGTTGAAGATCAAGAATTCTAGAAATATTCAGAACATGTAACTACTGTCCATGTGACCAGAGATAACATAGGACATAATGATCTAATCCCCTGCCCACTTGTCTTCCAGCTCAGCAATGCTAGGTCCACAATGTTCTGACAATCCCATCTGCCTCAAGTTTGTGCCTTTCAGGATGGCTTCAGCCCATTCTGCACGCCCCAGGTAATGCATCTTCCCAGAAGAAAGAAACATAGCAGCCAAGAGTTCATCACGGAACTATAGTTGTCATGTGACAGCTACAAAGCATATTATAAAACAAGAGTAATAGTGAGTTCCCATGGAGAACAAAAGGAGAAAATGCGATGAAACTTACAACCAGAAAGCAGATCAGAAGATTCTAGAAATAGATGCTATGAAATATTAGCAAGAAGGCAGTAGGCATGACCAGAGAGACTGACAAAGGGAAGAACCAGAATGGAGTACAGGTCATAGTGACTGATCTAAAGAAGTAAGCATTTTAATTAAGATTTTGATTATGGCACACACCCTGACTGTGCCTTGCCATGCAAGACAGTGAAGAAGCAATTCACACCACCAGAAACATTTTTCAAAGAGAAATGAAGACTACTTTAGAAAGAGAATGCATTTATGTTTATTAGCAATGTGACAGCAATATGGAGAAACCTCCCAATGGCATTAATAGCAAAAGAAATACCAATAAATTGCTCTCAGATGTAAACATCAATCTACATGAAGGGACATTGTGAATGCAAGGTAGTTGGCAGAGTGCCGACATGCAAACACTTGGAGGTACCACAACTGGCAAAATCCACACGCCTGAAGCATCACAAACCCAAAAGCTGATCCATGAATCCACACCTATTCTGAGTCATCAGAGGAGCAGTATGAACACTTAAACGTATCCAAAAATATGAGGTCGATTTGGAAATACTGACATGTCAAGATTGAGCATCTGTTCATACAGTTTATTCTAGAAGTTTTTAAATAAATATGGACACTGTAATAAGTAATCAGATGCAACCAGCAAAATAAATGGATACACTACTACATTTATATCATTTACATGTGCACACAGTTTATACCCCTAGTAAGATATAATGCAGTGAAAGTATCGACAATACTGATCCTATTGAATGAAAATAGTGTGTAAAGTTTTATTTATTAAATATCAACCATGAAAAGAATAGTAAAAAATATTAAGTAAATAAGAATTGAAAATAAAAGACACTAATAAATTTTCTTTTTATTAAGAAATATTATTTTATTAATTTGTCCTTTTCTCTAATACAAATCAACTTTATTTCAAAATATCCAAGATAAAAGTGTCTGTATTTAATGTGAGTAATCAATCTCAAGCTGATATTGATAAGAAAACTAAATTAGCATAATACACCAGAATATATATCATATATATTTAAATATACATCTTTTGGGTATGCTACACAGTATCCAAAAATGTTCACAGGATAGAAATTTCATTAATAAAGGTCATTATAAAGCACTTGGTTGCTGAATTCCATTGAAAAGGCTTAAGTCACTAGTTAGCATATATATAAATCAAGTTACAGTGAAGGACACTGGCTGTGTGCTGTTTTCAAAATCATTCTCAGGCTGAAGAGATGACTCAGCAGTTAAGGCGCTTGCCTGCAAACCCTAGTAACCCAAGTTCGAGTCCCCAGTACACACATACAGCCACATGCACAAAACTGTGCATGCATCTAGAGTTCATTTGCAGCAGGAAGACCTGGTGTTCTCTGTCTTCTTTCCTCCCTCCCTCCTTCCCCTTAGAAATAATGAATAAAATATTTTTTTAAAAATCATACTCCAAAAAAAATAAAAATAAAAATAAAAAAAAAATCATACTCAATTTGTTTCACGTCTTTTTCTCTTTGGCTAATATTATAAAAAAGGTTACAGAGGTTCCCTGAAACAACTTAATTTTACACTGGTCTGTTCTTATAAAAGACTAAATTACATTAAATATTTCTACTCTAGAAAAAAACAAAACAAAAACTGAGCAAGTCATAGAGGAAGCAGAGTGGGACTGTCATTCTTAGCATGGAGTCCTGCCTTCCTATGGCTTCATAAAAGAAATCACTGACAGCATTCACTGTCTCCCTTGGACCAAACTGATTCAAAGTTCCAGCCAGATATAACTTACTTACATGTGCTCACTTATATGCCATGACAATTTATACTGAGGGTTAATACTCACTTTTTCCCAAGACATTTAAACTTGATGATGCATAAAAAAGAAGTCAATGAAATCAGAATCTTTTCTTTGGCAGGATAAACCCAGCACCCCCACACCTGCGTGTGTTCTCCTGGCAATCACACAACACTGAACTGGAGACAATTGTAAAATCATTACCAAGACTGTGTAACTTACTACAATTTCTAATATAGTACTTACATTGGTTTTCAAGTACTATATTTTTTAAACTGAGTCATATATTTCCTAACGTTTCAATAGACAACATAATTTGATTAACAACATTCAGTCAATAGACGTAATACCTATTTAATCATGAGTTCAAAATGAAGAGTCAAAAAGAACTCTCACTTCAAAAAATACTGCTGATTTAAGGTGCTTAGGGATAGGAGGAGATGCTGGCTAACCACAATGCTGGGCTTACTTCAAGACTTGAATTCCATTGGTAGGTACCCAGAACTGATTGGTATATCATTATTGTATTATCATTCTGAATTGCATTTAATGAACAAAGTTTGGAAATGAGTGTTGTTCCGAGGACATTCCTTGGAATTAATAATAACTTGTGCTTAATTCATCTTAAGAGGGAATGAAAAGCTAGTTAGCTAGGCGTTAGTAAATTAGAGGTTTATTCTGACCAAGGATAGCAGTACCAGTTTTTCTGTTGTTGTTACTCTTTATTTAATGCAGTCTCATATAGCCCAGGCAGGCTTAAACTTGCTATGTAGTTAGCAGAGGATGACCTTAAACTCCTAATCTTACCCTGTCTCCATCTCCCATGTGCCAAAACTGCAGGGGCACCACTAAGCCCAGCTCAAGATCCTTACCAACATGAAGTTCTCGGGAACCTACCTGTATGTATCTCATATATACATGGGCACATTTTTCCCCAAAAAAAAACAGATCAATCTGGACTCCAATCTCAGTTGCTCGTGAACAGCTTAGTAACTTGGTAGAGAAGGGAGATGAGCTAAGAGGGGCTTTGAAGTTTGCAGTTAAGCTTTGGTTTCATGCAGTGCCATTAAACTAAAATTTTCAAAAATAATTCTTCAGACTACAGTAAAGAAAGGGGCCAGCTGGAATATGAGATACAAAAGAAACCTAAGAGGCTATATAAAACACTGTAAATATTAATGGAAACTCAATCATATACAAAATATGAATATAAATGTTTAAGGTCAAATTTTGCCCTTTGACTCATGACATGAATGTATACTTTAAGTTACATTGTTTAAATCATGTACTAAAAATAGTAACTATCACTTAATATATTAGATGGGTGGGGGCTGATTGTACATACTCTCATTTAAGCCTGAAAACATTTCTTTATAGTATTTCTGTAAAGTCAGTATTTAGCAAAAGAGAAGCAGGTTGGAAATGTGATAACTGCCCAGAAAGGATCCACAAATATATAACTTTAAAATCTGCAAATTTTCTACAATTCCCTTCACTCTCTACTAGTGTCAGAGGAGTTAATCCTTGTTCCCACTTGCGGATTTCAAATATGAAAATTTGCCTGGTTAAAATTTAGTTGCAACTCCAAAATCAATACTCAGAAGAGGATTCAAGGCTGCCCAATAAGGGAGAAAGCTGTGCTGCCTGGCAGACATGCGCATTCCCAGCTGAGGTTCACCCCTCTGCTTGGTGTTCCTGCATGTTTGTGTTCTGCTGCTCTCTCTCAATGGCTCCAGGAGCAGGCTGAAAAGTGTCTTCACTGTTACTAAGTGCAGAAGGCTTTAGTGAGCCTTATGGAGAAAAGGCATGCTACAGAATCTTGGTTCAGGCCTGTTATATAGTTCTACTAGCCATGAGTTCAACGTTCATGCCTCGACAATACATAGTAAATACCTTTAAACACAGATATGAAACAAGGTTGTATGCTTACCACTTGTGATCCAAGTCCTACAGGAACCAAACCCAGAGGAAAGGTTCCATATTCCCTCTCCCCCAGTGATGGCACGAACATGCCCAGCCCCAGTAGAGAGAAGTGACAGAAAAGTTACCCCTAACAATGTGCACACTAGTATTTCCATTAGAGTTTGCTACTATCATTTCCCTCAAAGATGCTACAATATTGTATCACGCAGGCACGATATACCTACTTCAGAAGCCCCTGGCTGCCATTTTACTGAATGCATATTTGGCTTTGCTCAGGAAATCACATCTTGTAGAGCAAGTTGGCTTTCTAGTGTTAACGTCTAAGGTAATTAAATTCATTTCATCACAAGAAGGATGGATACTGCTTAAAGATGACTGTTCTGTGAGACTAGTACTTGGTTACATTATAAATTAAACAAAAACACAGTAAAAATATCAGCACAAACTGGAACTCTTACCTTTCTTGTCCAAATCAGAGATTTTATTGAAAACAAAAGTTACAAACAAAGACAATTCAAGGTTGAGAAAAAGAAAACCTGAAGGGGTCTGTTGTCTTCTGTAAGATTTTTGAATACAAAAAAACATAGGCCAGGAAAACACTTTATGACCTGATGACTAGATTCATGATAAACACACATATATAGTATGTCTCCATCAAGAGAAACTTAATCACCTTTTTACAGTTTAGAGAAGGCAGCTTTTAGTATGGCTAAGCTATGTATCATCGATGCCAAGAAGCTAGCCTATCAGTTGTAATAGCTTCTATAAAATACCACAGTGAGATTGCAATAAGCCTAGAAAATGGGCTACAAATCCCAGCTATGCTCAAGCAAGCAGTGAACCAAAAATAAAAATAGGTAAAACTGAACCAAGAACTAGATAGCATTCATCTAGATTCATGATTGGTAAGGCAAAGTTCATAGGCCAAGGTTTAAAAGTGACTTATTCAGATCTAAATGACAGTCATTATACAAAATAGAACATTTTTATAATTCAGAAAAAAACATGATTTCTTTTTCTCTAAGACATAGCATAAAAAGGCTTATGTACAATAGCTAAATACCACATGATTGCATTTTTTAAATACCGCTCTAAATTGGTATAGAGACTCCAAGTTGCACAGTGTGATTTTATCTTTGCAGTTTAGACAAGCAATCTAAAGGAGAGGTGATACATTCCTGCTTAATATAGTCTATAATCTTTCACGTGGGAACTCAGCTTTGGGTAAAGGCAATGTCAACTTTAAGCTTCTTTTCCATCATATTTAAATTAGCCATTAAATACTAAATTTGACAATCAAAATATACAATATAAAAATACATATCTTAAGTCACATCAACTTAATGACTGGAACTTGATAAAAATGTTAATCATTTTAATATAACCATTAAAAGAATTAAAATGGCTTCAACAGTTACAATACTACATTTTCCCCCTGGTTGGTGAAATGAGTATTTCTGAAAGTCAGTGACACACATGGTCTGACCCTCGAAGAATGAAGCAAGCAGCTCTCATTTTTTGAAATGACTATAAGTCAGTCACACAGGATTTGTTAAAACACCAGGTTCACATGGTTTTATCAAGCTCTAGGCCAGGACAAACGGACCATTTAAAAGGTAATGGCAAATGTTCCTGCTAATGCAAATAGTTCTCATTCTGCTAGGTCAAAAGTGGGATGATTTGGGGGCACAATTAAAACAATACAGTGAAATACGAAAGGCTTGCAATACAGACCCATTTTCTAAGTAGAAAGGAAACTGAACCGAATACACACTCCAGTCAAGATTTCAACCTCGCCTATTACTTAAATTAGCCCTTGTTGAAACATCCTGAGCAAAATGCAAATACTTTAATGCTGGTCAAAGAATACTTCTCATAAAATGAACTATAACTGGCAATCATGTTGTTATTTACAAGAGTCAGATATGGATTCAATGGTAAAATATCACGAAAGAAAAATATGTAAAATATACAGTTGTTTCTATCTACTCTGGGCCAACCTAGGTCTCTAAAGCCTCCCCATCAGGCTTTGGTTAAAAAGAAGAATACAGTCCTCCAGCAAAAAGAGCCCATGTTTGCACCAGAGAGGCTCTCACGTCAATGATCTTCCTCCGGGGAAGAGGACAGTAGCCAGGTCCCCTCGAATGCCATTCCCCAGGTGTTCAAAACGTAACTAATTATTAGCATTAGAAGATTTGTTTATAGGGGAATCTCACTGGTCCAGTTTGTAGCCTACAAAAAAATGGATTATTTTTAAGTACAACATTAGAATATAAAAACGGATGAGGAAGTAGCTTTTTATTTCCACAGAAATTTAACATTTCCAAACATGACAATTCACTTTAGGAAAGTATGCCTACCATTGAAGCTGGAGTCCCTCCAGATTTTTTAATATTCTTTGAAGGCATTCCATGAAGGCGACTGAGTCTAGCTTGGAAACCTGGGAAATCAAAGAACTTGATTTAGAGAATACTGTGATCACTGGAGCAAAAAGGAGGAGCCTATCACAAGGGAAGAAGAGTAAGATGGTGGTGGAGGTGATACCCTGAGGACTGCTGGGAAGATCTTCCAGAGCCCTAGAGAACTGCATCCTCACAGGCTCTAACACCGTCAGCACAACCACCTAATGCTCAGACCTCAGAGTTTCTTCCTCCCAAGTCACATCCCTGTCAATCATTTCCTGATGAGCCCAGCAAGAAAGCAGGACAATTTATCCAATCACCTGAAAGCCTGAAGAATGTAGAAACTGGATTTATGGCTAAAACATTTCTTTACAGCATTTTTCTTAAAAAAATATTTTTATTTATTTGAGAGAAAGAGAGAAAGAGGCTGACAGAGAGTGTATGGGTGTGCAAGGGCCTCCTACCACAGCAAACATGCTCGAGATACATAAAACCATTTTATGTATCTGGCTTTATGTGAGTACTGAGGGACTGAACCCAGGCCTGGAAGCTTTTTAACCGCTGAGCCATCTCTCCAGCCCCACCTTTACAGCATCGTTACTGACATCCTCTGATACTGTATCCTATCTTACTTTAAATTATTGAATAATTTAATTACTGAATAATAATTATTCCTGTATCTATAGCCCACTGGATCCCTCAATGAGGAAGGACACTGACCTCTTCTGGCCGGATGTGACATGAGGGGAAAAGAACCAGTTAAGATACTTTCAAAGACGGGGTCAGGCACATCTTTGTCCAGCTCTGCAGGATCTTCCTTTTCCCACCATGGCACAATGCCAGCAATCCCACAAGCTCCACCTGACTCCTTCTCATAAAACCAGTCACTCTGCTCATCATCACCTGAAAAACACAAGACTCAGTGCCATCAGCCAAGCATGTAACTCAGCTGGTGAGACAGCAAAAACACAAGACATGAGTCACATCTGAATTTCAGTAAAAGGTTAACATTTAATATATGGATAGTACTTGTCTTGAATGTTTAGTGTAAATGTGTCTTAAGTATTGCATAGGGCATGTTGTATGTTATTTGTTATTTCAAATTTAACTGGATCATGTATTTTAGTCTCAGATCACATAAATATTCTACATAGAGTAATGGTACAACATAGCTTTTTATTTAAAAAATGTTTTCTAGTACAATTTTTAAGGAAGCCCTCATCAAAGTAACAAATGTTATGTTTTGGAACCAGTTTTTAAAATTGGGAGCAATGATAATAAACTAGCTAATACTTTGGCAAATTCTGCTGGAATATCTATTAAAATTATTATGCTTTTCACGTAAAAAAAAAACCTTTAATCACCTACCAGGAATTAAAAGGTATAAAACTGTGGAGCTCATTCTTTGCAAATGACAGTGGCATATAATTAGCTTAATTTCATAATTTGTATGGAGTAGAAAAGAAGCAATCATGTACAGATGTAGCTCAATGAAATTAATCCAATTAAGTTGGTTAAGAAATAGTTTGTAAAAAGTTGATTTTGAATAAAAAGTGATAATATCACCGAGTCTGTGAAGAAACAATTAAAATACTCTGGATAAGTACTACTTTCAGTGCAAATACTTTTAAAGAATAGCAATCAACAATACTTTCTTTGGGCATTTCAACACATGTAACCACAATATTAGGAATGATCAACTCAAAGTTCAGCCTGAAATGGGACTTTGGTGAGAATCAACATGCTGTTTTTGTAAAGAATTATTAAGGGCTATGAAGAGGTAGATATACAGAGAGTAGAAATGCAGATTGCCAAAGGCTTTAAAAACAGAAGTCAAATACAACTGCATACACCATCTGAGAAACAATGCAGTCTTCTCTCAGTGACTCTTAAAATCCACAGTATTCCTGGTTTCCAAAAGGGTTGTCATAACTGCATAAACTTTTTCCTTTTAGGGGAAGAGATTTCTGATTTTAAAAACTTGATTTCAAACATTCTTAAAGCAAGCTACAAAAACAAACAAAAAAAAAAACTGAAGCCCCCCCCTAAAAAAATCCTTAAGCATCAATCAAAAATAATTTTATGAGCTGGGCATGGTGGCACATGCTTCTAATCCCAGCACTCAGGAGGAAGAAGCAGGAGGATCACCATGAGTACAAGGCTACCCTGAACCTACACAATGAATTCCAGGTTAGCCAAAAACTAAAATAATAATCATAATCATGATTACTATAATATGAGATGCAGCCATATTTTAAATATAAAGAGGGGGGAAAAATTAAAGCAAGTGTAAAGAATCACTAGTTTGTTTCAATTGAAGAATAAAAATAAATTTGTTAAGAGTACAATTTATAAAATAAATATTAATACTTTATATGGGCATTAATATTAAAATGTCACACAGCAGGTTTCTTGACCCTAATAATAAACAAGGACTCCATGGAAACTAAGTATCCATCTGAATTCCAAGTAAGACAACATTATGGTGGGTCTAGTGGCAAATGTCAGAAACTCCAATGAATCTTAGAAGAAAATATGAAGCTATTTCATTACATTTTTAGTATAATAAATAACTTTAATATTAAAAGAAAAATTTAAAGTCATTAAACAGTTGGACAAGGAATTAAGCCAGTTAAAATTCCAGTGTTTGTAACATTGAGAAAGTTACCTCAACTGAATTAGTTTCCCATTTTAAAAAATACTGATAACTCATAGAGTTTTAAAGAATAAACTAAGAATTTAAACTAAAAACAAGAGAAAAATCATCAATGTGCAATACAGTAAAATCATCATAAATGTTCATGTATCATTGTAAGCCACTCAATGTTCCCTTTTTTAAAGAGTTTCACATGTAAGTTTCACCCCTCCATTTCTTTATTAATATCAACACTTAAAATCCTGGATAATGACTAAGAATTTAGGTATATCATCAGGGTAATTAGTTCACTAACCATAATCCAGATAAAGTCTCAATTTTAAAAGTCTATGGTCTTTCAAACAGCTATTTAAACAAAAAAAAAATCACTTATTTATAAGTCAACAAAAAGAAGAGTCAGTCCATCTGTCCCATTCATATTATGTTGGAGGAATGAAAAAAAATAGGCAGTTATTATATTGTTCTTTTCTTCCATAAAATCATTATATGATTTATAATTTTAAACATTAAAAATATTGCTTCTTCCCTTAGATCTGACTGAGAGTATTTATTATTATTATTATTATTTTTTTTTTGTTATTCTTGTTTTGTTTTTGAGGCAGGGTCTCAACTATAGCACAGGCTGAGCTGGAACTCACTCTGTTCCCCAGGCTGGACTTGAACCCATGGTGATCCTTCTACCTCAGCTTCCAGAGTGCTGGGACCACCACACCCAGCTTTTTAATTTATTTTTAAATTTTGATATTTTCATACATGTACATAATTCATTTTGATCTTATTTCCCTTCCCCTCCTACTGAAACCCTTCTCCGTTAATCCCCATCTTTTTCAGGTTTGTCTGCTAGTGTGTTCTTAAGAAAGGAGACAAGTGATGATTATACATTTGTATGTATCAGCTTAATTTCATGATTTGTAGTATGCATTTAAAAGGGAAACATTTATGAGGAGATGTGATTAAATGCAACTAATGCAACCAAGGACTAATACTATCCCCTTGTTAAGATTCCCAAATTGTTAATGGCTTTAAAATACTGCCTTGTTATGAAAAGCTTGAGGAAGTTTCAAAGACAGAAAATATCTAGGATGTAATACAGTTCTGTTTAACAATTTACAATATTGAATTCATGAAAGTCAACTAATTACTTACAAATCGGATAGTATGAGTAAATGTCACAGCTGAACAAAAATGACAAATGACTTGCAAATTCACCTATGAATGCTTAAACAGTTCTACATACACAGGAGTCAGGTGGAGAATAAGTTTGCCTTGCAAACTTGCTAAGAGACCAAATTGAAAAGACCAAGATATGCAAGGCTTTCTTCAGGAAGGAAATCCTTCCTGCATATTACCAGTGCCACATAATAGCTTCCAGAGATAATCTATTATCCTTAGGTCAGGAAGATAGAACCCTTTCCATGGCTGCAGAAAACCAGCTACAGCACTAAGGCCAAGTCCACTAAGTAATGTGTCAATGAATTACTGTCAACTTATGAAATAACCAGTAATAAGTGTTAACTTTTAAACAGTTTTTCCAAAGAGAATAGAAAGGAGAATCTCAGTACCTTGTCTTCCCTCATCATTTGTAAACAAACCTGCATCAGTACTGCTCAGACTGCTGGAGTCACTGTAACAAAGGAAGAAAAATAAAAAAGAATGAAACAAATCAAAAGAATGACTGAGCTCTTGGTCATAAAATTTTAAAGAGCAATGGCAGCACAGAGATGGAACTTCAGCCTGACAAAAACCTGAAAGAAAATAAGATGATTTTTTTTAACCAAACAGCAAATATCCTAGTTCCATTAACTATAAAGCATATTATTTTTGGCACATAAAACCACAGGAATCTAATAGGACCCTGATAGTAAGCCAGATGTGACTGCAAGGAGACACTGACACAATTGATGTATTTTATTATCTGCTTTCATCAAATGCTCACTGCTCCTTTCTTATGCTGTGCAATCCAGATTGAGCCTAAAACCCCAATACTCAATAAAATGAGAAGAGTCTCTATCACAGCCAGGCTGAGGCTCTTAGGCATAAATACAAGGGCCGAGGATGAAATGACTTGTTAAAACCACATTTGCAAACATTCTGGAAAAAAGTATTTAACAATTCACAACAACACTATTATGTCCCACAGGAAAAGTTTATGATGGTGACAATCCATTAAATCAAAGTTACCGTCGCTCTAAGTACAAAATGAGTATTATCAATATTAAGAATGGGGCATAATAAAAGTAATCTAGGTGATCAATATTCCTTCATGTGTTGGGGAATATGACACAGATGCAAATTTAACATAAAACTTTTAAGTTTTCTATTAAGCATAGAAACATATTAAATAGTTTTCTATTAACACAGACAAACTCACTATTTGTTCCAATAAAAGCAATGCTAATGATAGTCTGTTAAACAGAAAACATCAAGAAAATAAGAGTGTATCATGAGAGGCTTGGCCTCCAAAGAAAACAGTGAGCTTTAACAGGCCTCATGTATGCTCCATATGGCAGACAGCACACACCTGAATCTGAGAACTCAGGAGGCAGAGGTAGAAGGATCACTGTCAGCCAGCCCGGGGCCAGAGTGAAACCCTACCTCAAAAAAACTAAAAAAAAAATGTATAAAATGAAAATAAATAAGTAAAAAAGCCTCATGTAGTTTCTTACTCATTTTTTAAGTTTAAACAACCAGGAAAAACATACCAATTGACATAGACTAATATAACTGATTTCCTAAAATCAAAGGCACATTAACCTGTAAAAAATATTAAATATTAAAAATATTAAATATTAAAACATTGTATAGACATTTAAAATTGTTAGGTCACATCACTAATCTATAATTTTTCTGCAAATTTGAAACTATTCTAAATAGTTATGAAGCATACTTATGACATATGCACAAACACAGAACACACACATATATACATACATGCAAACATACACTATAACAAGACAGCCATCAAATGAAAATTAAAATTATTACTTCACACTTGCTGGATTAAATTTACATTTCAAAGCTTCCTCTGAGACTGTTTCTCTCCAAGTCCTTCCCTTTCTCACCCCTGCGACCTGCTTTCTCCAGGTAACCTCCTCTGCCCTAGCCTGCCTTCCCTCAATATCTAAAGAAATCAGGATTCCCTATGTCAGGCCAGTTCTTAATTTTCTTCCACTCTGCAGCACTTTTCTGTGTATGGAAAGAGCTTACTTCTTCACAGGTGTTCCACCTCTTTACTCTCTGTACATCCTGTACTGCTGCTATGTTCTCTAAGCGTAATGAGAATGTGAATGGAAGAAGGGCTTTTGATTTGGTCATTGCAGCTTATCTGCAAAGAGCCCTCTTCCTCCTTCAGAGGCTTTAACTTTTATAAACCAGTACTCAGATGGGAATATATTCTAAGAATGTTTCTTGAGTAAAGATATGAACATTAATACTAATGTCTTACCTTTTCTATGACTTTTTTTTTTTCTATGACACATGGGCATCTGAGAGCATCGCCCTCCTGAATAGTGAACCTCTCCAATTGACTGAAAATTCTCCATCACCAAAAGCATAAATCACCTTCCACTTTGTGGATTGGCAGTCAGTAAAATTAAAATAACATGTGCTTCTAAAATTATGTAACCCTGATAAAAAGTAAATCTAAGTTTCTTTACTGCACAAAATTCCCATTGTGTACATAATAAAATCCACAGTACCACTGTACACAGGTTGTCACGAAATGCTGCTGCTATGGCCTCAACTCCAAGTTACCTTCTAGGACTAATAAGCTACACAGCCTTCCCAAACTCACCATGCTGGACTCAGAATCCAAGTCATTTGGTAGAAATGAGATACATAACCCTTCCCCAAAATACTATGCTGGTTTCACAATTCATGTCTTTCAACAAGCTGCACCATTCTTCTAGAAATTACATTTCCCTGCCTCCTCAACACTCCTCACTTTCTGAACAGTTTTAGTTCTCGCACAACTCCTTTGTTAACGTCACTCATAAGTACCTTCTGCACAGTGCATTTCACTCTAAGCACCCACACATCTGTCTGATCCAGCCTGTTGAGGACAGTCTGTGTTATTAGTACAGGAACCATCAGTGCACAGTGCAAGGGGTAATTCAAAGACTGACTGCCGCATTCATAACCACATGGTATATACAGTAACTCCATTAAGGAATGGGGGTGGGAAGACAGGATATAGGAGGATAACATGAAGGGAAGGAGGCCAACACACAATTTGTCCACAGTCAAGTTCCTAATAGAGAAAATAAAAAGGAAAAAGAAAAAAAAAAGAAAGCAAAATATGAAACTAGTAATACTAGTTTCCAGTTCCATCCACTTTTCGACAAATGTCATGATTCCATTTTTCTTTATGGCTGAATAAAATTCCAGTGCATATATGTTTTAAAAAAAAAAAGCTTTAAATAAAAGCTAGGGTGGTGGTAACACACCTTTAATCCCAGCACTCCCAAGGCAGTAGTAGGAGGATCACAAATTCAATGCCACCCTGAGACTGCATAGTGAATTCCAGGTCAGCCTGAGCTAAAGCAAGGCCCCCTTAAAATAAAAAAAAGAAAAAGAAAAATTAAGAGGGGGCAGGGTTGTTTTTTAAAAGAGAGGGGCTTGAGAGAGGGGCTTACACCATCAATTTGGGAAGCAGGTAGTCTTATCTGTGAATAATCCAGAACTGAGAATGCTACCTTCAGTGCCCACATAAACTCCCCTAGGCACTGAGCTAAACACTGCTACCTCAGGCTGAGCGCTCCTGAGTCATGATGTCCCCATATCTGCCCTCTCACTCCTACACAGAAACAGCAATTTTCTTGAAAGCAAAGCAGAGGTGATCCTTTTCAGAGCTTCTTGAATTTTTTTATTTGTATTTGATTTCTTGAGGAAAAACTAGCAAGCCACATGTAATAAAAGAATCATATTACTAAATCTAACTAGGCCCTAATCATGTCTACAATCCCATTTATAAGCAAACACACACACAATTTTCCATAGCCTACAATCCACAATCAACATTATCTCAACACTCCAAATTAAAAAACAGACACACTCCTCCCTGACCCTTTATTCCTGACTTTAGGACATATGATTAGAAAGAACAGTGTTAACATCTTCTCAGCCCTCAAAAGCAGAATAACTTTTGTATAGAAGAAAAGTGGTCACTCACCTTCTGATGTTGTAAAAAGAGCATGAACAATTATCTTGGTGACATATCTGCTCCCTAGAAGGGACAGTGTGACTGACAAAGGACTGCTGTCTTTTCTAGCTGTCTGATGATAAAAATCACATTTCTAATCCATAAATCAAGTTTTACACCTCATAAATGACCAAAATTCCTATCAAGCTACTGAGCTTTTAAAGCATCAAGCCCTACACATCAATGGGATATAAGCTTTGGAGTGCCAGGAATCACAATAATGAGTTATGCACTCTAGCAAGCCACAAAGTCCAAAGCTCCATAACTGCCTAACACACAACTCGATTTCCTCAAAAGCACATCCTGTGCCAGCCACTGAACTCCATTTTCTCCTCTCTTTGTTGCTGAAAATTAAGTCATTATAACAGTCATGGCTTTATGTAAATCAAATAAGCAATTTTACTGTATGAAAACACCATAAATTATAAGGAAATATTACCATAGTTAAACAGTAATAATGCTGTTAATTGCTACAATTTATAATCATTTTAAAATAGCATAGTTACAATGTAAAGCACATTCAAGCACAGACATGGCAGGACAGGTAGTTTAGTAGAAGATGTACGTCACCTTTCACTCATGAGCTCATCTGAGACTTTCTGCTCTTCATACTCCATCTTGTCCTTACTGTTCTGGCTCGTTTCCTCACCTTCTAAAACTACTCCTTCGTCTGGAGTTTTGGGCCCTTGTCTAATGACCTTCAATTTTCTCTTTTTGACTTTATTCTTGGAAAACTCTTGATACTGATAAGCTCTGTCATTGTCCATGTCCTGATCCCTACAGCCTTCAGGTGGCTGGGTCATAGTCCTTTTGTTGGAAACGTCCTGTGGCAGATCCACCGCCATGCGCTTGACCTTTCGCCTCCTGCGGATCGTCCTGTTCCCCAGGTTGTCCACAGCCAAGTCAGACTCGTGCCACAGAGGCCTCTTCCCTCGGACATTATTATTGAGGTTTGCTGAAGGCCTGCGCTTTGCCACCAGCATCTGGTCGTCGGAGTCACTGTGATCTTTCTTATTGTGAGTGTGGTTCTCTCGGTAGTCCTTGCTGGGCTCCTCTAGACTGGAGTCAGAGCCTTCACTTAGGCAGTGGCCTGTCTCCCATGGGTGGTGAACGTTGTAGGATCTCCGCTTCCTCCCTCTCCTTTTTCTGGCCTGACGTTTCAGAGGGCAAGACAGACTTCGAGAATGATCTCCAGTTTCAGGAAATCCTCCTCGAGCTTGCTCAGAGCTCTCTTCCAGTGCTGAGACAAGATCATGGACCAGTTCTTCCATGGTTCTGCTGAAATGCCTACATGGTTTAGAGAAAGAAAAGAAAAAAAAAAAAGTCAACTCTAAGTATTAAACTAGTTTTCCACAGTAGCCAAGTCACTCTAAATTTGACTAATTTTCTAATGTTTGAAAAAGTACTTAATTATGCTATTCAACATAGAACAGTCTTCAAATATTCTGATTCCTTACTAATGTTGTTCTTTAAAAATATTTATCTATTTATATGCAAGGAGAGAGAATGAATGGGTACACCAGGGCCTCTTGCCATTTTAAACAAACTCCAGATGTATGCACCACATTGTGCATCTGAATTTATGTGGGTACTGGGGAAATCAAATCCAGGCTGCCAGGATTTGCAAGCAAATGCCTTTAGTTGCTGAGACATTTCTCCAGGAAAAAGATACTCTAATTGATTAAGTGTATATGTGAGAGCACATATATATGCTCATGAGCTTCTGAGAGATTATCCTGTCTTAGGTAGGTACACTGGGATTTCAGAGGCTTCTTTTTAATTGGGGGGGTGGGGGTCTGAGGATTCAAACTCAGGCACTCAAAGAGTTACAAAGCAACTGTTTTATCCACTGAGCCATCTCCCATTCATTCCCCTAGTGCTCTTCTTATGTAATTTTTTATTAAACACACCCATAATTTTGGCACTTAGGAGGCTGAGACAGATAGCAAGGCTAAGGCTAGTCTGAAATACACAAAGCAAGAATGTTTCAAAAAATAAATAAACAATCTCAAGACAGTAATCATTGTGCCGGTAAAAATGTTTTTATATTGTTACTATGTAATCATGGAAAACTTATTTCTGCATGAATTACTCTTCCTAAAACTACCCCTGCCCTTTCACTAAAACCAATTTCCTTCTACCTTTCTCCATCCCCTCCCTGTACACACATTTCTAAGTAAAGACAAAGTTACAATATCCTCTACCATGCATACTTTACCCAATTACTGCCTCATATAAGACAGACAGACAGACAGACAGACACACACACACACACACACACACACACACACACACACACACACTTTCAAGATCCACAGTGATGTGGAGAAAGTTTAACCAAACATGACGTGATTACTTTTTAGGCCATTCTAATCTCCTAAACAAGAAGAAACTGTAGCCTCACTGGTCTTTAAGGATTCATCATCAATTCATTCTGAAGGAGTCTCTTTGTCATCGGTGTTCATTGAGAAGTAAACTGTAAAGTTCTTAACTAACTCAATTCCCAATGATTTTAAATCGGTGGTGAGCTAGACAGCCCTAGACAGTCACTCCAAGACCAGGTTCTAGAAGCATCTGGGCATCATAATGTCCTTAGCAGTCCTCCAGAGGTCCAGAAGGTTCTAGAATCTAACACAGCACAGAAGCACATCTTTACTTTGCAAAAAGCTAGATTAGAAATACTTTAGGCTTTGTCGGTCATTAGGTCTCTCTTCACTAGTTAACTTCTCAATATAATTAAAAAATTATATAATGCCACAAATAATATATAAATGAACAAGTATGTGTATGTTCTAGTAAGATTTTTTTTTAATTTTAATAAAATCAAGCAGTAACTGACCATAGTTTGCCAACCTTGGTTTGGTCTTTACAGTCCCTATAGTCATATATAATCTCTACCACCTACAGTTTCAGGCTTTGGCAACTTCCCTGTAACAATGTTAACTTTACATTTAATGATAATCTAAAAATACACATGATGAGGAAATGGTTTGACTACTTACAATACAACACACATAGCACCTAAAATTTGACCATTGTTATCTGTCAGTATAACAATGTTTCCCTAATTTCATTCTCATACTATGACCCTATGAGGTGGCAGACGAATGGGGAACAGAGCACTGTGTCTTCTACATACATTGTGAAGATATGACTCCAATTCTACCAATAAGGTTCCAGAGCACCAATGCTTACCAGCTGTGTAATTTCAGTATCCAGTCTGAAATTTTTTTTAGGGTTCATTTAATACCAGGTAGTACTTACTCAATTGCTAAGACAGACTTAACAAACATCTATGGAAAAACCAAATGGCTCACAGTTAGTTACTATGGTGCTTTGAACAGGAAAGAATGAGTGGAAGACGGAAAGCCACACAAGATACAAGGGCATATGGCTCGTGAAGGTAGTAAGAGCACAGAGCCAATGCTGTGGTGGTAGAGGAATATTAACAGATACCATAAGCAAGTGAATAAGACTTACTTTCACTTAATGTTGGATTATATATTCCACATCTATCTCCTATGAAAATCGGAATACATAAAAAAATTATATTAACTTTCAAATAGAGTGATTCAAATATACATATTAAATAAACTTTGGAAGGCCACTGAGGTTTCTTTCTTTTTCAAGGTACTATACATAACTCTGGTTTCAGAATACAGCATTAGATTAATAGAAACGTAAGCCAAGGAATTAGTATTAAATACAAATCAGGGGTTATTAACTCTGCCTGTTTTGATAAGACAAATGGATCTTTTTTAACTATTACCTGTATGTCAATAATTGCTTTTTTTATTTACCTGAGCACAATGAATGTGTTGAGTGAATAACTACTTCAGAATATGAAGCTATAGAAGTACCTTCATATATGAGTGAAGTCTCATATATGAAAATGCTTCATATATGAGAATGCATGAAGTCTTCAACTAAAATTTCAGTTTATTTTGAAGCTATAGATTGATCTATTACTCCAGAAGAGAACAGGTCTTGTGTGTTTCCTATGTAGCACAGGCTGGCCTAGAATGTGAGATCATCTATCCTAAATCCACAGAGTACTGGGATTACAGGCATGCACCACCATTACTGGCTTAGTTGGTTTTAACATTAGAAAAAAGCTAGCACACCCCATTCAGTCCATTGAAATATAATATTCAGTTGATTATTGTTGAAAAGCTACTCCTATAACTGAGAAGTTTAACAATATAACCAATGCTACCAAGAATGAAAGTAAAATTACTTAAGAATTTCATTAAAATCACATCAGCATTATTCAAATTTTTTATTGCTTCCTTCAAGAGAAAAAAAGTATATTTTAAAAATATTTTAACTAGAGGAGCTAGGGAGATGGCTCAGTGGATAAAGTGTTTGCTACTCAAGCCATAGTAGCTGAGTTCGATCCTTAGAGCCCACTTAAGAGCAGCCAAAAGTATTGGCAAGTATCTGTAATCCCAACACTGTGACAAGTGAAATAGGCAGCAGAAACAGGAGAATTCCCCAGAAACCCATGAGGGACATAGCAAGAGAAGCCCTGTGTCAAAGGAGGAGGAATGGTAAAAGCTCACCCTAAGGTTGTCCTATGACCTCCACATGTGTACGGTGGCACATATATGTCCACACTCACACAAACACACACACACATATGCACACATGTGCATACAACTATAGGCACACAAAATATTTTAACTAGAAAAAGCTAATAAATTCCATTGTACCATTCAAATATGAATTGACTAATATCTAGGGTTTATTTATTTATTTATTTATTTGAGAGAGAGAGAAAGAGGGAGAGCGAGAGAATGGGCACGACAGGGCCTCCAACCACTGCAAATGAACTCCAGACACATGCGCCCTCTTGTGCATCTGGCTTTACATGGGCACTGGGGAATCGAACTCTGGTCCTTCAGTATTGCAGGCAAATGCCTCAACCGCTAAGCCATCTCTTCAGCCCTAAAATCTAGTTTTTAAGACACAGTTTTTTATTTGTTTTATTTGTAAGCAGAGAGAGAAAGAGAGGGGGGAGGGAGAGGGAGAGGGAGAATGGGCACACTAGGGCCCCTGGCCACTGCAAAGGAACTCCAGACGTATGCATCCCTTTTGTGCATCTGGTTTTACATGGGTACTGGGGAATCAAACTCAGGTCATTAGGTTTTGCAGGCAAGCACCTTAACCACCAAGCCATTTCTCCAGCCCTAAAATCAACTTTAAAAGGCTTCTTTCACAACTCTACAGAAACAGAATGAATTTAATATGTCTATCTCAGAGTTCAAATCACTTTCTCCCTAGTTTTATACAGTGGATTTTATGAATCAATCTCAGGCAAAGCCCTACCAATGAGCTAATACTAGCCAAATAATGCCAAAGGGTCTCACTAATGGCTTTCAGGAAAATCCTAAGAGACCAGCATGTGTCCAAAAGCTCTTATTTCCTTTGTTTTTGCAGCTGTACTGAAGCTTACTTAACTAGACCAACATCTTCAATCACTTTATCCTGAATGTATTTATTTTCTTAAATAAGGTCTTTCCTATTAGAGGGGAAATCAAGGAAAACCAAACCTGACCTAATGACCAAGCACAGTTTTAGTCTGAATTAATGTAAATTCAGTAACTGTACCACTTACCTTGAGATATTTATGCTCAAATTTAAAAAAAAAGTCTCTTCATCTAGAAGTAAAACATTTTCTAGAAGTTAGCACTGAGCATAGTGTCTACAAGCAGGTCACTAATGATTTTAGTCCTAATATATTTATGAAGTGGGATTTTGGTAAAAGAAAGTTCGGCATCATTTGATCAGGTGGCATCTGACTATAGTAAGCAATATAAAATCTACAACCTATCCAAGATTTCATAGGCAGTTGTATTTCAGAATTTTGGCCAAAAGTCACTTGATCTTGTCTAGGCAATGCAAAGTACCCAGTAAATAAGTTAACTTGCCATCCCTGTCTCCTGGTCTCCAGGCTCCATCATTTCTAAGAGTCTAAAAGTGAGGAAGATGAATTAATAAACCAAACATAGCAAAGGCTTCTGGTTTTAAGAACCAGGGGCTAACTTAGTCCTAACACTGTTTATATCTCACCCCAAACTGAAAGGTGACCAATGACCCAAGAGTACTTTTTTTCTCTCCATTTTTGAGATAGAGTCTTGCCATGGACGATGGGCTAGTCTTGAACTCATGATCCTGCCTTGTTCTCCCAAATATGCTAGAATTATAGGCATGGACCATCTTGCCTGGATTCAAGACCTCTTAAGTGGTAGTTAAAAATACTTATGAACAGAACAGCAGTAAAGAAATCCAAGGAATAAAAATACCCTAGAACAACTAAGTTAGCCATTTTTTTTTTAGTAACTATTGCACTTTGAAGCCTGTTACCAATGATTACTATTCCTAAGAAACATGTAGAAAGAAATATTTCAAGAATTTTGACATGGATCCTGATTTTACAAAAACTAAATATAACAAGAAAATATTTATCTATGTTTATACTAATAAACACAACCAGTTAATTAAAAAATAAACAAAAGCTTTCCAGCTATAACTACAAGATTCCAGAATTCTAAGTCAGCCCCTGGTTCTTAAACTAGAATAAAAATAAAAATCAAATACTATTTCACCTTGTACATGGTAAAACTATCCTCTAAAACATGGATTGCTTCAACTAATAAATTAAGCTATGTTGTTAACATAAAACTAAATGTAAATCATTGTTGATAAGTAGTACTTCAAAGGACAAGACCATTTCAGTGTTATACTTTGTATGAATACAAATTCAGAACATACACAGTCAACAACTGCGTTTTTCAAAGTATGCTGTGACAACTCACAAACAAGAAGAAAATATTGATGGAATTACATACTTCCATATCATGTTGGCTTCTGGATTTATCTACGACAGGAAAAGCTGAGTAGAAAAGGTTAGCTGTTCCTTAAAGTATACAACAAATGGCTAAAACAGTACAGAGCAAACACATAGTAGTGCAGACCACAATAGTGGGTAGCCACACATACAAATCATGACACACTTCACACCGAAGGCAAAGGGCTACATTATATAACTAATATATGAGCCACAAAAATAATATTAAGTTTGACTAAGATTTTTGCTGCAAATTGGAACTTAAAATTTTCCTTAACTGTACTATGTATCAGAAATAATCCCCCAGTAGGTTGGAAGTATTGTTCAATGAACGAGAGCTTGCCTAGCACACTCAAGGTTCTAGGTTCAAAACCCAGTAACATATACACAAAAAAGAATTGGGCATCTACATAGACATTTATTAACAAAGCTAAGCCTTAGTAGGAATGGTATTTCATGCTATAATCCAGCACTTGGAAGGCAGAGGCAGGAGAATTATTGCAAATTCAAGGCCAGCTAGGGCTATATAATGAGACAATCTCAGAATGAGGAAAAGAGGAAGTATTACATCTTCAACCTTATGAGGGGGATGGTTATCATTATGTAATGAAGACTAAGCCTAACAATGAGTGTGAACACTTGTGTTAATAAAGAAATGACTTACCTATCAGAAATAACCTTTTCCTCTACAGGTGGATGGGAGCACTCTTTTTCTATGAAATACCTATTTATTGGAATCCTATATTGACACTAGGCAATACATATGGAATTATATAGAGGGAAAAAGTTGGGAAAATTGTAGAGAACATGAGCTATAAAATTAAAGTTGTTCATCTGGAAGCCAACTTCTGTTCTATTTATTAGTCATAAGACCTCAGACAACTTACTCATCTTCAGATTCTATTTACTCATTATAAAAGTGGTCGCAATATCTAACCTGAATGGGTCTGTGAGGATGACAGTGGGCTCTTAGTGCCAGGAAGTGATTTCATCTTTCACCAACATCTACTCTCAAATAAGAAAAACTGGTCCTGAAATAGCAAACCATTCTGCTTTTAAGATGTAATCTTACTATGGAGCCAGAAGCTGTCACAGTCAAAGCAAATGAAGTATCAAGGGACAGAGCATACACAAAGTATATTCACAAAACTTTAGAACATTTATGAACTCATTAAGGATACTAGCAAGCTCAAATGTAATCTCAAAATCCCAAATTTACAAAAGAAAAGCATGAATAATGGACTTGACTCACCCCTGCTGTAATATCCAGATATTAATGATAAGAAGAGAACTAAAGAAAAAATCCTTCCCAGTTAAGAATCTAAGGTTCTCCATCAAACAGAAAAGCTCATGTCCCACAATGGAGTCCAAGCCCACTGACTTCATCATCAGTTGTAAACTGTACTGCCACCGCTACTTTGGTACCCACAGGCACACTGGGGAAGCTTTCTTTCCTGCTGACAATAACAACATTTGAAAGTGAAATCATGATTAAGTTTTTAAAAAGTCTAATTCTACATTCCAGCTGATTTTATTAAACTGCAAGACCACTTTTTGTTCTAAATGTCATTTAATAACTTGAGCTATACAAAACTTTTCTTTCTTCTCACTGCTTTCAAAATGTAAACTGTTTACTAAGAAATCCCTACATGAAATAAAATAAGTATGCAAACGAAACAAAATGAAATTTTTAAATCTAGGGCTGGAGAGATGGCTCAGCAGTTAAGGCACTTGCCCACAGAAACCTAATGACCAGAGTTCAATTCCCCATACCACATACAGCCAAATGCCTAAAGTGATGCATGCATCTGGAGTTCATTTGGAATGGCTAGAGAACCTGGCACACCCATTCTGTTTTTCTTTCTGTCTCTCTCTGCTTGCAAATAAATTAACAAAAACTAGAGAATCTAAAAACTAATTTATTCTAATAGTCAAGAAGTACATAATTAAATGTAGCACTTAAAGGCAAGCTTTTGGTAGAACAGGTAATGTTTTGTTTCTTCCTTATGCATAATAATTGTTTAGTAAGTATTTATTGAATATACATTCTGAATTCCTAGATGAGGAATGAGAAGACAAGTAAAATATAAGTACTATCACACCTCTAACAAATGCTTCAGAGAATCTGCTGGATAAAAAATGGACTGGGTGAATGGATATATCACTCACTCACACACACACACCAACCACGATGCTGAGGATACAGGTCAATTGGCAGAACATTTGCTTAGTATGCATGAGGCCTTGGGGTAGATGCCCAGCACCACAGAAAACTGGACATGGTTTTGTGTCCCTGAAATTCTAGCACTCAGAAGGATGATGAGTTCAACATGGGCTACTTGAAATCCTATCAGAAAGAGAGAAGGAGGGAGGGAAAGAGGGAGAGAGGGCGAAAGAGGGGAAGAAAGGAGGAGGAGAAGAGGGAGGGGCAGGGAAGGGGAGTGAGGTGTGAAGTGTGTGTGTGTGTGTGTGTGTGTGTGTGTGTGTGTGTATAAAATAAATAAATGAAAAAGGAAGTGAAAGAAGGGAGAGGGAAGGAGGGGAGAGAAATTTTAATGACTGGGCAGTTTTGCATATAACCCAGAAAATAAAGGTTCCTCTTATGTGTAACACATTCATTTAGCCACATCAGACATATTTTAAGAATTTCATGTAAAAACATAAACTACTAGGAACTATATGTTCTAATAATCATTAGAAAAGATGAATTACATATCAAGCAAAAATATTCCTCAAAGGAGTACTGAGGGGCATTTCTATATATCATAAAAAGGTACCCATGATAGGAGATAGAAGGTGAAGCAAAGAGTAAAAGGGTGGGTCATTTTTAATAGATAACTACCACTCTTGTCCATATCACACTATTCTAGTCCAGCACATTTGGTCCCTTTCTTACAAAGACACCAAATGATGAAACAGTAAGCACACTCCAGTGGATACTACATACAGGGTGGGGAAATTTCTTTACCATGTTTTGGTTGGTGGTTACACAAGTATGTACAAATAACAAGACTAACAGAATTATGTACTTAAGAACGGTGTCTTTTATTCCAAACTTAATTTACCACTTAAAAAATGGCTCCTTAGGTCTAGAGATGGCTCATTGGTAAGGCACTTGCCTGCAAAGCCTAATGATGAGAGTTCATTTCCCTAGTACCCGCTTAAAGCCAGATGCACAAAGTGGTGCATGCAGCTGGAGTTCATTTTCAGAGGCCCTGGTGCACCTATTCTCTCTCTCTCTCTCTCTCTCTCTCTCTCTCTCTCTCTCTCTCTCTCTCTACCTGCAAATAATAAAAACATTTTTTAAAGTGGCTCCTCAAAAACACTCCTTCTCGTTTAAAAATGTGAGAACGTAAAAGTTCCTTAACAAAGCCTACACTAATTATAAATCGAGCTAGAGAACGATCCATTCCAACTCAAATATTTGAGTTACAATATTCTTATAACTTTTTTTTTTTTTTTTGTTTTCTTTTTCGAGGTAGGGTCTTGCACTAGTCCAGGCTGACCTGGAATTCACTATGTAGTCTCAGGGTGGCCTTGAACTCAGGGCAATCGATCCTACCACCTCTGCCTCCAGAGTGCTGGGACTTGCAGTTGATGGAAGACAATCTGAAATCACAGACCACTAGAATCCCTGTGTCCTATTCTCTGCACAATCTGTGAGTGAGCGTGCACTCTGAGACGGCATTTTCTTTCAGCTATCAGTCAAATCTTAGGTTTGAAGACTGGGCAGGAGAGCTGCTTGCATGCTTCACTGATTCTATGATGTATATTTGCAGGAAACGGCTTTGGTAGAAATGTGGGACAGACATCAAGTTTTCAACCAGGACCTCCAAAAACCAGCTTCTCTATATAAAATGAGCCTTCCACAAGTCTCAAGTATGGTGTCTGGGATATACTGGTATCACAGGGACGTCACAGGGATTAAAGTGTAATTGACACGTCACAAATTTAAATCAACACACTGTCACACAGTGGCATTGGTGACATCGTAGACATTCCAAACCCAAATTTAAGTAATCCTGGCATTGATGACAGACATCACCTATCTCATATGAGCTACATCACAAATCAGGCTGGGCAAGGGATTATTGCAGTAATGTCTCTTCCACTACTACACCTGCAGAACTTTGGATTTTTATAAATTCATCGTTTGCAAAATTTGGTACAACTTACTAATTTTAGCAGGGGAGAAGGTTATGAATAAGGTTTGAATCAAAGTGTTCCTCTTCCCAGCCTTGTCAGCTATCAGAGGAGGAATAACTGTTCCAGAATGTTCACGTCCTAGAGTCTCTCCGCATGCCTTCCCTGTCCCCAGGTCCAGTCTCCACACACCAGAGGATTCCTGGGCCTGCGGGAGGTCCAGACTCCCGACGTGGGCCAGGGGGAGGCGTGGACCCCAGTGGACCCCTAAGTGAGCCTGGGAGGCCCGGACCCCCGAGGACCCCGACCTGGGCCTGGGGGAGGCGTGGACCCCCATAGACACCAGACCTGGGCCTGAGGGAGTCCCGGACCCCCGAGGACCCCCCGGCCTGGGGGAGGCCCGGGCCACCGAGGACCCCGACCTGGGTCTGGGGGAGACCCGGACCCCCGAGGACCCTCGGCCTGGACCTGGGGGAGGCCCGGACCTGAGGACCCCTGACCTGGTCCTGAGGAAGGCCCGGACCCCCGTGGACCCCGACCTGGGCCTGGGGGAGGCCCGGACCCCCGAGGACCCCCAGGCCCGCCTCCGCTCCGGTGCGGCCTCGGCCCCCACGCCGCCCCCAGACCGCCTCACCACGGGTTCCCGGCGGCTGCTCCGGTAGGAGGACGCCCGGCGGCCCCGAACATCCACGCCACCCGGGAGCCCGGCCCGAGGCTCAGGCCCGAGAACGACGCCGACTGCAGCCGCCGCGGCCGCGGCCGGAGACCAGGTGAGCATCTGAGGACGACTTCCGGGAGCCGAGGGGAGGCGGAAGCCCGACGGAGGCCGGGAGCGACCATTCCCCGGCGTCCCCGGGGGGAGCCGCTGCGCGGGCGGCGCCGCTCCCACGCGCCGAAACCACGCGCCGCCCCCGCACGGGGGACCGGGCCACGCCTGGCGGCCCTCGTCGTCGCGTCCACGAGCCGCGGGCTCGGCCCGCGAGGACCGGAAGGAGCGTCGTGTCCGTCGGGTCGCCATGGTTCAGCCCGGTTGCCGTGGAGACCGAGGGTAACATCGGGAGGCGAGCCGGCTGCGGGGCCATGGCCACGTTAGCCCGGCTGCAGGCGCGCTCGTCCTTCGTGGGAACTCAGTACTACTTTCTTAACCGGTGAGTGATGGAGGCGAGGCGGACGTGGTGACCGAGGAGTCCTCGGGGAGACTTTAGGAACCGGGGACCACGCCCCGATTCCTCCTCAAAATGAATAAAAAATGAACTATATAAAATAAAATATTAATTAATTAATAAAAATAAAAATGAAATATATATAAATAAAATATAATATATATTAAAATATATTATAATTAATATAATATAATATAACATAAAATGTAATAAAAATTAATAAAATAAAATAAATATGAAATAATAAAATAGTGTTCTTTTCTTGAACTACCATCACTTGCACATTTTAATGAAAATTACATTCTCTCTGTTGAAGATTAAGTGACCCTGACTGATGTCAACAAAGCTGACCGGTTCACTAGGCTCACAATGTTCACCGACTAGTTAGGAATTTGAATCTCCGTTATTTCACAAACATCCTAGAACTCATTTGTCCAGTGATCCAATTGTCTTAAAGTGAAAGTTTCCAAACCACTCTGACATAATTAGCAAAGAAAATTAATAAAAGAATGCTAAGGAACTCTCTCTACATCCAAATTCCTTAACCAGTAAGAAGGTCTTTTTGAACAGTGGCTTTCTATAAGCATGGTCTTAGGAATTTTTCTAACTAAAAAGAAACTACAAAAAGTGATGGAATGTAAGAAAATGGCAGACCAGTGGAAAATATGTCACTGAAAAAAAAAAAAAACTTGCTGAACAGATCTTATCCTAACACTATCCAACCACTTCATTATTATTTCACTCTATACCTCTTATAACAATGATAATAGTCCAATTTATAGTTTTGAAAGATTATATATCCCCCTCTTGCTAGAATAACAGCCACTATTTTTTGCCTTACTAATATTTAAGTTTTCAGTGTTTATTATAGTTCTTGAAAAATAGGTGTGTAATAATTATTTGTTCAATAATTACTTTAATGAACTTTCCAACAAATCATTGTTTTTGAGTAAGCACACACAGAGAAAATATATATATATTTACAATTCAGAATTTAGCATTCATTTAGAGCTTTATGTAATAGGCCTTTTATTTAACATTAATTTAAGTTCCAATCCTCATGTTGTTCACAACCTAGCATAGAATAGGGGTGTTATAGTCAGCTTTCTCGTTTTACACAAAAAAAGAACCCAACTGAAGCAGCTTGTGGAGGAATAGGTTTATTTTGGCTTACAAACTTGAAGGGGGAAGCTCCATGATGGCAGGGAAAATTCCATGGCATGAGCAGAGGCTGGACATCACCTCCTGGCCAACATCAGGTGGACAACAGCACCAGGAGTGTCCCAAACACTGGCAAGAGGAAGCCCACCCCAACAACACAGCTACAACAAGATTCCAAAATTATCATCATCTGGGAATCAAGCATTTAGAACACATATGTTTGTGGGGTACACATGGATGAAACCATCACAATCTGCCCCTATCTGCCACAAACTTATAATCATACATGATGTAAAGTGCATTGCATTCAGTTCAACTCCATAAGTCCCCATAGTTTTTCTTTTCAACTGAGCCATAATACAAAAATAAAACAAAACAAAACAAAAACATAATGGCACAGAACATTCACAATGCAAAATATGGAATTAGGCATAGCAAAAACAGATTGAACCAATATAAGATTTAAGAAACCAAAGCAAACATCAAACTCCAACCCTGAGTCTGATAACCAGTGACTACTGTCTCTGGAGTTCCAGTTTCACAGCTAAAGCTCAACTACTCACAGTTCAGGAAAACTCCATCTGGTGCTGGCTGCTCTCCTTGGCAGCCATCCATAGTCCTGGCATTTCACTGGGTCTCCACTACAACCCACAGTTCGTCCTCAAGGTTTCATCGGGCTCCATGCAGGCAATCCAACACACCTGCTTCACACTGCCCAGGGCTGTTTTCAAAAAACAAAACCGGGTTGCAAATCCAATGACCCTCTCTTCCTGCATTTTTTATACTCCATAGCACCATGTGGGCTACCAGTTTGTTAATCTAGTGGGAATAAAGCCGACTTTGAAGAACAGGAAACCTCCTTCTACAGTTAGGTCTCTTACTTCAAAGAGTCCAACTTCTTCCTGCTGTCCCAGTGTAGACATCCTGGCCCAATCTCAATGGTTGTCATCTCTCAAACAATTGCAGCTGAACAGACAGCCATTTTGGTTCAAAGATTTCTTTCTATGCCTTCTCCATCTGCTCACACCAGCCCATTTCTATGCAAAGCAACCCTGCACAAGTTCTCAGGACACGGGCAGGCAAAAGGCTGTAAGCTTCTAGAGCAGTCCTGGCAAAGTTCTTTCTCACCCTCTTAAGCCAAAATCTCACAGTCCCTAGTTCTTAATGCATTCAAGTCTTTCAATTCTGAACAGATGGGTCCATCAAGCTGTGCTTACAACACTGCAGGGTATCTCTTAGGCCAAGGCTCGAAATTTGTCCACATTCCTCCTGCATATCAATTGCAAAAGGCCAAAGCCACAGAATCAGAGTTCTAGCAGCAAAGACTGATTCCACTCTCTGGTACCAAAACTGCTGTAGTCAGCTTTCTGGTTGCTACACACAAAAAAGAACCCAACTAAAGTAGCTTGTGAAGGAATGGCCTACAGATTTGAGGGGAAGTTCCATCATGGCTGGGGAAGTGTTGGCATGAGCAGAGGGGTGCACATCACCTCCTGGCCAACATCAGGTGGACAGTAGCAGCAGGAGAGTGTGCCAAACACTGGCAAGGGGAAGTTGGCTATAACCTCCATTAGCCCACCTCCCAAAACACATCTCCAACAGGGTTCCAAAATTCCCATTAGCTTGGAATCAAGCATTTATAACACATATGTTTGTGGGGTACTCATGGATGAAACCATCACAAGAGGCATTTAAAATATAAGTGGAGGCTTGGGAGATAGTTTAGCAAGTTGGATGACTTCAGTTTGATTCCCTAGTTCCAACAAAAGCCAGGTGTACAAAGTAGCTTATGTATCTGGAATTCATTTGCAATGGTGAGAGTCCTATTCTTTCTCTCACACTCACTCTCTCTGCTCACAAAGCATTTAAAAACAACTGTGATATAGTAAGATAGGTAGAAAGAGAGAAAGTTAGCATTATATATGAGCCATTGTACTCAGATTTTTCTCTATTTTTTGTTTTTAAAACAGTACAAGTTAATGTATTAATCTATTTTTAGAGCACTGGAATGTGATGAACAGGATAGCAGCAAAGGAAAACATTTATCTTTACAATCTTGGGATCAACAGTTGTCTTCCTCTTAGTTTTTTACAATAGGCACATTTCCATAAACTTGGAGATTTCTTAGAGAAATGACTAGTATTATGCAAATATCATGATGAAAATTGCTGGCATTTCCAACATTTTAATGATAATATTTTCAATGTGAAACTGCATCTTTAAATCATGAAGGAAACAAAATTCTCAATATACCTAGATTTTTTTAAAACAGGGTATTGATGGCTTTGTGGCATAAAAAATCATGTGTAACATCATATGGAGAAGTAAAGAAGAAAATTCTGTGAGGAATTTTTGTTACTTTTCAATGGTTTTAGATACATCAGTTCTTCCTAATCTTTAATGTGCACTTGAATCTTCTGAGAAGTTTCTTGAGCATGCAGATTCCAATTCAGTGTGTCTCAGGGACAGAAAATCTGCATTTCTGAAAGGATTCATGTTTGGATCTACTTTACTTGAAAAGGGAGAGTGTAGAAATAAACTGTGTATGATTTTACATTTCATTCTTAAGCATTCTCTGAATTACATGTTTATTTCCTAAACACAGGAAAAAAGAAAAATGAGATTCTGAGAGACTGGATAATTTATACAAGATCATATAACTACATATTATCAAAGCCAATGCTTTATGAAACCTACAGTATATATTATCATGTAACAAGATTTTCTTCTCACTAAATAGGTCTGATTAATTAAGTAGCAGAAAGCACTAAGATCAGCAATTCCAAATGGCTTTAGGATTCTTTCAACTCCATTGGCATGTAAGGAATAGAGTTGAAACAGTTTTATTTGTTTTTGAATAACTTCAGAGTCTTCTATTTTGGTTACAAGGTAGTGAGAAAAATATTTCTACCTAATGATTGACAGTAGAATGATACTGAAGTTGAAACATGACTTTGTTGAGAAATGTATTACTAGAGATATAAGGTATGTAATAATCTACACATGATGTTTTCTTAAAATTCTACTTGTCATATTAATCTTGCTCCTGTTAGGCTTGGTAACTCAGGCCTGTGACCAACTCTTGGGAAGCTTAGGCAAGATGATCATCATTAGTTTGAGGCCAACAGAAGCTATGAAGTGAAATCCTGTCTCAGAGAGGGAGAGAGAGGGGGCGAGGGGAGGGAGAGGGAGAGAGGGAGAGAGGAGAGCAAAAAGAGCCTGCTCCACCATCACCATGTCTTCTGGGGCCAGTGTGAGCACCCTGCAGTGCCTGGTGGAGCAGCTCAAGCTGGAGGCCAGCATGGAGAGGATCAAGGTCTCACAGGCCACTGCAGAGCTTCAACAGTACTGCATGCAGAATGCCTGCAAGGATGCCCTGTTGGTTGGCATTCCAGCTGGAAGCAACCCCTTCCGGGAGCCCAGGTCCTGTGCTTTACTCTGAAGACTGGAAAGAAGTTCGTTGAACAATGCCTTCAAGCACAAGGTGATGAATGAATGCCTCCAAGACTCAAGTAAAAGTTTCTCTAGCCAGATGACTTAGACGTCTATTCCAGACCTTCTCTGTGGCCTGGTCCCATAACCAAAATTCTACAGAAAGTAATGACGTTTCTATTCAAATAAGGAAACCAAGTAAAAGAGTAGGATTTTAAAATAATTAATGACTTAGTTCTTTTGCTTAAGTACTTTGTATTAAGACAAACAAAAGCCTTACCACCAACTATACTAAAATGCACCTTTCATAAATGAAATATTGTGGAGTATAATGTATATTCTATTTACTGTTTACATTTTAGGAAAACATTTTTTACTAAAATAATTGAATACTTATAATTTGTTGTTCATAAGAGTTTTATACTATAATAAAATTTGTTCTTATGAATTTAGAATTACTAAATGAAGAGAAGGAAGTATAAAATTGGGGGAAAAGAACTGGCTTTCCTAATCAAATGATATACTGGTTTTCTAAATAAGAAGATTCTCATTTCTAAATGAGAAAATTGATTTTAGTTTTTTAAACACTAAACTTGGGAGGTGTTTTTAGCAAACTTCTTTGAAAGGATAATATTATGCTGTGTGTTAGGTTGCCCCATGCTGTGTGTGATGCTAATTGATCTTTTTCTGAAATTTCTTTATAGGTTTGCTTGTACCTTTAATGTTCTTAAAAAATGTTTTTCATGTCCTCAAAAAAGGTTTAAAATGTAACCTATATACAGAACATTTTAAATGGTCAACAGCAAGTAGTGTAGAAAGATTACAACATAAAATAATTCATGTCACGAGTGTTTTACTTGGATGATGTGCCTTTGATTGAATTTGGGACATTTTAGAATAATACACTTGTTTTTAACAATCTTTGAAGGGCTTGGAAATAAAATTTTTCCTACTTTGTCATTTTCTATGAAAAAAAGGAGGGGAGAGAGAGAGAGAGAGAGAGAGAGAGAGAGAGAGAGAGAGAGAGAGAGAGAGAGAGAGAGAGACTGGAGAGATGGCTTAAGCGGGACTCTTGCTTGCAAAACTTAATGACCCAAGTACAATTCCCCAGTACACACATAAAAAGCCAGATGCACAAAGTAGCGCATGCATCTAGAGTTCCTTTCTCTCTCTCCTGTCTCTCTCTCTTTCACTCTCTGCATGTAAATAAAGAAATAAAATATTAAAGAAGGAAGGAAGATGAAGGAAAGAACAAACTTCATTATTAATCATATTATTCTGTATATTTCTCATTACAAGAGACAAATTAAGATTCTGTGTTTAAAAGCAAAACTAAAGAAATTTATAGCAAGTTAAGTTAGTTTCATTATAATCATTATAGTGATTATATAAGCATTTCACATATTACCCTATTTTCAAATTTAAAATTTTTATTTTATTGTAGCTTCCTGTTTAGCTACTGTTTATTTAAAATTTTAATGATATTAAGAAAAACGTGGAGGTTTAGCAAGATGGCGGACGAGTAGCAGCGTTGCCAGGACTCTCTCCGTAAAGGTTTGATTTTCCAGCTGTGATCCAAGTCCCGGACCCCAGCTGGCCCTGAACCCAAGCCCACCATCTCCCCAGCTCCTGCACCAGCCCAGAAAGGGTTCCCCAGTAGCTCTCTGCTCCCCAGAGGAACGGAGATCCGCCCCTCCCCCACCCCAAGCTCCCTCCGTCACCCATTGTCTCCTCGAGTCGCTTCCTGAGCACCTTTCCCTCACGGGGCCCCTTCCCTCCAGTGCCCGATTCTTGGCACACTTCTCTGAGACCCCCCCCACATATCCCCCACATACACAGGCAAACACGCTCCTTGGCAAACCGACCTAGCTCGGTTCCAGAAGCCCACTCCAGATGGTAGCTCCGGAGGGGCCAGGCCTCAGGCAGATACCTGGGAACCTCTGTCAGTACTGGGAGGACAGAGGCCCTGCCAGGAGGGCACAGGATGCAGGGAGAGAGCTGTGGCCCATCTAATCCTACCATCCAACTGTAGGCAGATAGCTGAGATCCTGGCAAGAGATGAGCCACCACAGTCATATCATGGAGGCTCCATATGGAATCCCACAGAGAATGACAGGATGAACAAGGAACCCACAGCCACAGCCATTCAGTCAACATATAGGATAAGCCAGGGTGACAGAAACAACAATTTTTGACACAAAGACCCCCTAAGCTCACAACATTAAAGCAGCCTTAATACTCACCGACTCAGGGAACTGAGCGGAAGAGGGGGCGGAAAGATTGTGAGAGCTGTGGTGGATGAGACTATCCAGAGGCATGGCCCCCCTCAGTAACAACACACTTGGGCCAGGAGAACCAGCCTGAGTACTAGGCTATCCATGGTCCCCTGCCACAAGGACTGATCCAGACGACCCACGGAGGAGGATATCCAGCTGATTGGGGATGGGGGAGGGGGGTATTGGGAAATTGGGCATAACAACTCATTGTTTGCCCACTAAATAATGTAACTCATTATGGACAATAAATATATATATATGAAAAATGTTAGCATTTTTCATCATAACTTAACACATCCTGTTGTGTTTTCCCATACTGTAGTAGTTGTGAATTAATTATTGACATAGACTTTCCTCTTACCTTGACTGAACTCTAAATATCCATTGCATCATCTGGAAAAGAGAAAGGAATGCCTTGTGTTATGAAGGTAAAATGATCACCTGGCACCTGAGTGCCATACAAAGTCAGAGTGCATAGCAGGAAGACACCAGAGGAGGCCAAAGTGCAAAATGCATATTATCAGCATGGTGAATCTTTGTAAACCATTGATGAGTCTGTTATCTACACACAAATATTCTTTTTCTTTAATGAAAACTTAAAATTAGACAATAGGATCATACTTTTAATCCCATTACTTGAGAAGATTAGGTAGGAGAATTGTCATGAGTTCAAGGCCAGCCTGGGCTACAGAGTGAGTTTCAGGTCATCTTGGGCTAGAGTGAAACCTTGCTTCAAACAAAAGCAAACAAAAACCTAAACATTCTTATTCATATATGGAAATTTTCATTGATATATTTATAACCTATAAATTAATGAGGTAAATGTATTGTAAATCTACAGCTGAAACATTTTCTCATTTTAAGAGTACTGTATAGCATTTATTCAGATAAAATTCTTCAGTGTTTTCCATACAAATATATAAAAGAAACAAAAGAAAAATTCTTTGTCATAAAGACTATAACTCTAAAGCTAACAGAAATATTAGATGTGTTGATAGCATGAAAGAGATGGTTCGGCTTTGGAAGAAAAATGAAAGCACTTGGTGATCTTTGCCTATTCTTTATACCTGCCAACATGTTCACTGCTCCAGACTCTTTAAATGGAATTTCCATGTGCTGTTGGTCCATTACTGCCCAGGGGAACTGAACTGATTACTATTAACAATAAACTGACAGAGAAACTTTACAAGCCATTTAAGAAATTCTATTTTGGAGTATGACAATTAAACTATCAGAATATGTGGTTGCTGTGAAGTTGGAATGAATGAAATAGACTTAAAGTTTAATACAAAGTGTTAATGAGTTTTACATAAATAAAAATTAGAGAGGAAAAAGGGTACTATTGCCAATTAAAAAACTTTTTCAATTGAGAAATGTTATTTAAAGATGTTATTGAAATGTAAATGATTTGGAAAAGCAAAAGAATGAAGTGTCCACAAATATACCTGAATAGAAAAAATGAACAATATGTCAAATATACCAGGGGATTTAATATGTGAATGACATATACTGCAGAGTTTTCAACGCAAAATGGAAAAGTTAATGATAAATACTAGATGAAAACATTCCTAAACTGAATAAAGAATACAGCCTTGAATAGAAAAACCTCCTATTCCTAGACAGAATTTCTTTAATAAGACATATTTTTAGATAGCATATGGTATAGTATAATTCCAAGAATACAGAAGAAAACATATCCCAAACTTTTAGTATAGACAGAAAAAAGTATTTGTCCAAGAAAGACCAGTATGAGATGCCTTATCTGCTCAATATTAGAACCTAAGAGACAGGAAAAATAATAACTATTATTCAAAACTGTATTTAAGAATCATCTTGAGGATTCAGGTATTGAGAGGAGATAAAAAATATTTCCACAAATATAAACACTCTGAGATATCTATTTACCCTCATATATGGGAATATACTCAAGAGTTTACATTTTAAAATCAAATGGAGATTAAGTTGGAAAAAACTCTAGATGTTGTAGGAAAAACAAAAGAAGTAATAGAAATAACAATGTGCTATTTCACTTGCAGCATTTACAACCTCATTTAAATGAGTATTGTATTACTGGGACTTACAAGACTCCTTATTATATGCAGCTACAAGAATTCAGTCTGTATTTTACATGTCTTTCAGAGACATCTCCCTCAGACAGCTCAAAAGTCCACCCTCATACTGCTGAGGGATTTTGGGCAATGGGCTTTTGACTTATGCAATGCATTCCAAATGCCATGTTAGTTACTGTTTTCACAACTGTGAGCAAATGCCTGACAGAAACAACAGAAGGGAGGAATATTTTGTTGCTGTTCAGTCTATTGTCACTTGGCTCTGTGCACTTTGAGAAGAGCAGGGGCATGTAACAGAGGATGCTCTTTACTTCACACTCAGTAGGAAGCAAAGAGTGAGACAAGGGAACCCCAGTACCAGCCCCAGTGGCCTACTCTCTCCAGCTGGGTCCCTTATCCAAAGTTTTCCAAAGCCTCTTGATAGTGGCACCATCAGAGGAACAAGTGTTCAAAAGATGAGGATTTGGGAGACACCTTGTAGTCAGCCACACACCGCTGGGATGAATCTCCAAACCAGGCACAGTTTTTTGGAGGAAAGGATTTATTTGTAGCTATAGATACAAGGAAAGTTCCAGAATGCAAAAGAGGCTGCTCCCCTTTCACAGGTCCAAGCAGAGAGATAAACCCATCACCAACACCATACACACAGAACAGCAAACAGGCGAGAATTTCTTCCCCTTTATATAGCCTTAGGGTGAGATTTTGCAACTCTTCCCCAGTCTTCATGGCTTCCTGAATCTCTGGAATTTCCTTCCTGCACTGCCCACAGAGGAAAGGATGTTTACTTCTAGCTTCTTTGAGCTTCTTTACATCCTGCCCCTTGCTGAGATGCTGCCTTCCTACAACATCCTCAGAGACCCACCCAAGATTACTTGAAAGGTCAAGATGACAACAAAACCATCACACACCTTATATTCAAAGCATACCACTAATTCATTTTTCAGCTTCTAACATTAGTTTCCTCAGCACTCTTTCAGACTATGTGATTATTCTCTGCACTGACTTACAGCTTTTCAAAGCCTGCCCAAAGTCAGTGTTCCAATGTCTATACATAAAATTTTAAGGTTGATTTTTATGTGGCCATAAACTATATTATTGGGTTATTTTTAATATTTATTTATTTATTTATTTATTTATTTATTGGTGTTACTGTATGTGGAAGCTAGGCTCCAGGAGGGCAAGTCAGACAACTATATAACACCATACCTCCAGGCCCCTTGTTTTAAGTTATGTCATCAAATTAGTAAATATATTTTTCTGACTCTAGGGATTTTAGTTTAGAATATACTTTCTCATCCATAGAATATAGTTCTCTCTATTCTAATACTTTTAAAGTTTTACATCATTTCCTTTGCTCATTATTGTATTGTGTTTATATGTGATTATTGTTTGAGATGGATAGAAATAAACTGGTCTCAATCTATTTAATGAAAACACCAGCTACTTACCAGTTATAAGTGTTGTGAAATAGTTTAAATATTGCATAAGAATCACAAAGGAAACCTGGTATGATGACTCACCTGTATAATTCCAGCACCTGGGAAGGTGAGGCAGGAACATTACCATGAATCTGAGCCCAGCCTGGGTTACAGAGTGAAACCCTATCTCAAAACACATAAAAATTTCAAAGGAAGAAGTAAAAGAGTTTATTAACTAACAACATGAAATTAAAATAATTTATTCATTGACAACATGATTGTATACATAGAAAACCCTAAAGCACATAAAAAAAGAGATTTATAAAAAAACATGAAGCCACAGGCATGATGGCACACATTATAATTCCAACACTTGGGAGACAGACAGGAAGTTCAGGCCATCCTTAGCTATGTAGGCAGTTTGAGGCCAGCATTGGCTACAAGAGACCCCTGTCTTAACACATACCCCACAATAGAGGAAGAAAGAGAGGAATAAATGAAGTTTCAGAATATAAGGAGAATGTGTGATTATCTTTCTTATTATTTGAAAATACAGCAGTATAATTTCAGCAGCATCAAAAAGTATGACTTTTTCACCCAGAAATATTAGTTTTCTATTGTCCTGAAGAATCCATTTTATAGATAAAACTCCATTTTGTAAAACTAGCTTCACTTTAGATTGGCCTGCCCCTCCCTAAAGGAGGCCTGGTGATAAAGACCCAGGAAAAGAAAAAAAGATTCCATAAAAGGGAACATATGGCTGTCCCAGAATGAGGGCAGGATCTGGGATGTGGCCCCAAAGCGGTAACCAACCAGGAAATA